>CAEFZX010023880.1:0-40100 GCA_903066825.1 Alfaro cultratus | reverse complement strand
CTCATCTCACTCTCAGACCGTAAGCCATTACCAGATTACACCATCCTTCCCTTCATTACTCCCCTGTCTAACCGCTCACCTTTTCTCAGTTCCACCTCTGGCCCGGTTCCTCCCTGCTGCTGCAGATCAACGCCTCTCTGTCCTCTCTCCAGTGTTTTTTGACTAATTCAAATAAATCTGTTAAGACTGATTGGGTGTCTGTAGTTGTCGCTTGCCTTTGAGTCCTGGTACCTCTCAAACGTGACATTGGGCCGATGTCGATATTCGATATCAATATTGCTGTAGTGGCCGATAACCGACATTTGAAATTTGACATTTTTATTTGTCAGTCATTTTTCACCTTTAAAAATGACAGTAAAAAAGAAAAACAAAACTATTACAGAAATTAAAATTCTTGTCAGTGGCAAGAACACAAAGTGTTTGAACACAAAGATATTGCATATAAATATATACACCTTAAATTAATCCTCCCACAATCCTTTGGTGCATCACTACTGCTATCGCATGACCAAACAAATACCACATGACCGTCCTCCTTCCCTTCCCCCCAGAAACAAACGGCAACAAGATGGAAATAAATATCTGTTTTTATTATCAGCCAAGTTTTATTTATTGAATTGATACCGATATGTTGATAAATAAGACTAGCATTGTCCGATAACGATGTATATCAGGTAGGCCTATAAAACATTGTTGCAACTTTCTGCATATTTAGTATGTGCATTAACTGCACTTTTATAGTAATCCAGCAAAAAATCTTCATAACCTTCGAAGTGTTTTCCAAAATTCGATCCACTGTTGAGGCAGTGCAGCTGTTCTACATGTTGTGACTCAACCTCAAATGGCTGATTTTTCTTTTCTTTTTTTTTTATCTGTTTGATACTAGCATAGGGTTTCATCTCATTCTCCATGTTGCCAAAGAACTCACTGGTTTACTCGAGTATTCTCCAGAGGGACTCCGAGCCATCTGACATGTTAATGTTTTATACTCCCAAACACTTTAATGAACATGTCAGCCGACGGTGATGGATATTTATTAGGATTATCCGCATCCTTCAAAAGAAGCTGGTGTAACCAGTTAAATGCACAGGGTTTTCATGAATAGTCATGACTCTCACTTCTAGCAGCTGTTCACACATAATCCACAACAACAGGGGTGAAGACAGGGCAAGTTATGCTTGTTTAGTATGCTAACCACAGTAGTAGCTAATTGCCTTCAAATTACCTTCAACGTGATCGCAGAAAAATCCTAAATTAAATCAAAGCTGTATGTAGTTAGAAGTTAAATTCTACACCACACTTTGAGAACCACTGCCCTATCCTATCCCACAAAATGTCAATAATGTATCAAATTTAAAGTGCCTGAACACTTTTGCAAGCAATTTTATTAAATGAATTGAGATCTACTGTAAATAATTGTTAAAATTACCAACTGTATGCAATTGCTAATAATGTTTTTTCTGTCAGGTTATTTCTCCCAGAAAGTCCGACCTGACAAAGTGTTAAGCTGACCTTGAGTTGATCAATTAGTAACTTTTTTCCCCCCCCACATTCAAACGCCTTTCCAGAGCAGCAGCAGGAAGCGTCACTGGACAGCATCAAAACCTAAGCAGATGACAGACAGGACAGATACATCTGTCTGAAGAAAAAATAAACAATCAAATAAAACCTGCTTTAACATCTGCTGCTGCAAACATGGATGCGTCCAGTGACAGGCTTTTCTGCTGCAGATGGGTGCGCAACAAGGTTCCCACGGCCTGCAGAGACGAGCTCTACCACATCCTGAGGATGACGGGGCCTCTGGTGAGAAACTCTTCAATTAATAGATTCCTTTTTGAGTGGATTGAGATTTTTCTAGGAGGAAAACTGAGTTATAATGATGTGTTTTTAGTCACGGCTAGAATCATGTCTAGTGGGGTTTTCCTGACTGTGTGTGTGTGTGTGCATGAACCAGGTTTTTATATCCTTGTGGGGACCACTGCTTTTTATGGGGACCTTTCTTGGTCCACATGAGGGGAAATGCTGATTTTGGGTTAGAGTTTGGGTATGTGATAGTTAGGTGTTAGGGTTAGAGGTTGGGTAAAGGTCAGGTTGTAGAAAATGATTGGAAGTCAATGTAAAGTCCCCACAAGACATGAAAACACGACTGTGTGTGTGAGTGTGTAAAGACAGCTGTGCAGAGTGATTGGATTTATAATAGATAGAATATGAAACCTTCTGCCTTATATGTGTGTTAGTGCCGCCTACTCCATGAATCTTGTTTGTGTTTGCAGCTACTCTCCAGAATTCTCCATTACCTGCTTCCATTTGTTGTCACAATGTTCTGTGGGCGCCTGGGAAATGCTGTGATGGCTGGTTATGGATTAGCCTCCGCAGTAAGTGCTCATATTCTATCATATTTTTAACATACATTTTGGAAGCATAAACACAAAAATGACCCAGATGTGACTCATGTTTTACTGACACTGCTTAAAACTAACGTTTTCATCAGTTTAAACTGTCATAAGTAGTGAAAATATTAGCAAAAAACAAGGAGTGCCTAAGTAAAGTGTACAAAAATATGCTTTGAATTGATTCCAGGCCATTAACGTTACCACGGCAGCCACGGGATGCGGTCTGGGTCTGGCATGCGACACGCTGGTGTCCCAGGTTTGAAAGCTTGGTGTTAATATTTCTTGACTCGCTTTTAACTGACTTCACATCCTAACTATTCATTACTGCTCTTCGCTGAATGATTACTGCCGCCTGTGCGGCGCTGCCAGACGTTCGGGGGTAAGAACCTGCTGCGGGTGGGAGTGATCCTGCAGCGGGGCATCATCATCCTGATGCTGTTCTGCCTGCCCTGCTGGGGGCTGCTCATCAACGCCGAGGCCATCCTGCTGTGCATGGGGCAGGAACCTGAGGTGGCTAGGTAACTACATGAAGCTGAAGCTGCTCATACACCAAGTTATTATTTACTTGTAGCAAAACCTGAACTTTAAGATTAGCTCTTTGTGCTAAAATATTGCAGTGAACAATCTGGTAATTAGTTTTAAGCACTGTTTCTTATTTTCAGAGTAGCCCAGCTGTATATGACAGCTTTTATTCCTGCAGTACCAGTAAGTTTTCACCTTTCTTTGACACATCCAGCCTTGACTTCCTGTCATTTCTAATTATGTAGTTATATATATATATTCATATATATATATATTCATACCCCTTCAACGTTTTTTCAATGTTCATTATGACGCAGCCAAAACATCTGCAGTTCTGGCTGCAGATGTTACAGGCATCAACAGATGTTGGTGTTGCAGACCAACACAATTTTTTTTTTTTATTATTCGCATAGAGCCAAATCACAACAAATGTTGTCACTTTACTGAAAAAAAAAAATAAATAAAAAATTCAGTTCAGTCATGCATACAAAAGAAGTACATAATTATGAAGTGGATAGAAAATAACAGCTTGGTTTTAAAATCTTTTCTCAAATACAAATTGAAAATTCAAATTGTTGTGCTCATTCGTATGAGCTTGGCTTTTTCTCAGCCAAGGAAACAACCATCAGTTAACAACAGGAGTCAATAAGAAATGGAGACTGAAACATCTCACACAGTGCAGCCTATTCATTTCAATTCAAGAAAAATGTTTAAATAACAGCAAATAATGCAAATTGCAGAGTGGTAGAAGACGGAGGCAGGGTGAGGAAAAGTGAGTGTTCAGTTTGTCGGACAGCAGCCTAAACATATTGCATCATAGTTTATTAGAAAATGGAATAACTGCAAAATTACCAACACGTGTTACTCTATTGAATCCACTGGCAACTCTAGAGGAACCTGAGAGATCCACACTCACTTGGATCCTATTTTCAATTTGAATTTTTTTGAAGAGCAAACAGGTGGAAGAAGATGATCTTGTCAAAAACAAAAGACTAAAATGGCTTTTTAGTCTTTTGAACCTTTTCAGTCCCACATATGGATGTTTTCCTTAAGCAAGGAGGCTGATCAGAGTTGAAATGGAGATGTATGGAGCTAAAAACGGGGCAGTCCTGTCATAAAACCAGGCAGAAACTGCAAGGAATTTCATACTAGGCAAATGTTTTACCTTAACAGTCCTAAACATACAGCCAAAGTAAAAAAAAAAAAAAAGAATGACTTTGATCCAAGAATCTTTATTAAAAATGGTCTAAAGTAACATCCAGACCTACATTTTATTGGGATTCATCTAAAGGAAGTTCATAGATGCTCTTCTTTGAAAATAAATAAATCAGTTCCTGGATGGCTAAAGATCACAGACACATGCATACCTCAGAAAAACTGATCGTAGCGAGAGGTACAAAGAACTGACAAAGGGGTTATGAATGATTTAGTTAGGCTCTGCATGCAGACCCTATCCCACCTACAACGCCAATTTTATTATTTCCTTTTTTCTTAGGCCATGTTTCTATATAACCTTCAGGTGTCCTATCTGCAGAACCAGGCAAGCTATGATATTATATTTATAATTCCTATAAGAAAAAAGTCATCTTAACTTGTGGCGCTACCAACACCTGCATGCTTGCGTTTCTAGGGAATAATCATGCCCCAAATGTACACTGCTTTGTTGGCGAACATTGCCAACCTGGTGACAAACTACGCCTTCCTTCACTGGATGAATCTGGGCGTTGCGTAGGTGTTCCTTACACGTCCCAAAACATTTACTCACAATCACATAAGGTTCTGACTGTGACCCGATTCTCTTTGCAGTGGTTCTGCAGCGGCCAACACTCTCTCACAGATTTATATCTGCGTGTTTCTGTTTGCATACGTTTGGTGGAAGAAGCTACATGTGAACACATGGGGAGGTGAGCAGTCAGTGCTTTGACCTACTGTCTTCTTTTTTGTTTTTTTGTTTTTGGCTTCACTAACTCATCGAAGGATAAATAGGAGTCTTCCTCCCCCTGCAGGCTGGTCTGTGGAATCGCTGCAGGAGTGGGGATCCTACATGAAGCTGGCCATCCCCAGCTTGTTGATGGTTTGCTTTGAGTGGTGGGTGTACGAGTTTGGGGGATTCTTTGCAGGTAATTTTGCAGCGGACAGCCGGTATCAACCAGTTCACTTCTGTCAAAAACCGCTTCGAATGAAAACCAGTAGCAGAGACTGGGAGTACGATGAGCCATTTTTGATATTTGGGAACATTTCATGAAGATGACATCAGTTTGGTCATTAGCTTATATATCTGAATTTATTTCAGGATGTTGTTCATCCCATCAGACAATCAGAACAAGAGAAAACTTACCTGTTTTGGTAATAAATCCCAAACAAGTTGTCAAATGGCTCAACTTACCCCCAAAACTACAATTTCAACTTTATTTGTGTCCAGAGCTAAAATACTATAGTTTTTATGTTGTAGCTCATATACAGTACACTTGACATATAAAACAGAATTTGAAAATATCTGAACACAATTCTTATGAAACTTATGATTGATGAAATTCACTTTTAAGACTGGAAATGATTTATTTTGTCTTATTTTTTAAGGAATAAAAGTCTAACAACTTTTCCTTCACAATCTCAATTATCTAACTATTTGGTCACATGATCAATGTTGTTTAGCAACAAAGAGTGGCTAAACTTACCTCAGTCTCTCCATCTTCTCTCATATTTATTTATTTTTTTATAATAATCAGGAATGCTGAGTGAAGACGAGCTGGCAGCCCAACATGCTGTGATAATGATCGCTTTCATCACTTACATGGTAAGTGTTATGAAATTCTAAAATAATTAAATCATAGGTTTCTGAAACAATAATTGCGGATTGACCTCAGCATTTGCAGACAAACCTTTTATGTGTTTATTTTAATTATTTTTATGTTATTGGTTATTTAATAGCGACAGATACATAAAGAAACATAAATCAAGAGAATCTGATGCCTTCATCTTTATCTGAATTTTTATTGACCACATAATTGCACAATTTGACATTTCAAAGATAAATTCACAGCAATTTTTTGATTAAAAAGTTTTGGCGCTAGGATGAGGTGTTTTTCTTTTGTCCGTATCAAAATTAGTTTATTTCACAAAACATGGAAACCCTTTTTTTTTGGCGTCACACGAGTCTCGTGATCAACGTCCGGATGTTCCACCTGCACAAGCCACGAAGAAGACGACGACAGGAAGTAGATGGAGGATGACAGCGCCGCATGGTTTTGAATGACGTATCACATTAATAAACTTATTCATGTGTGATTTTAGTTGCATTTCTCATTTAATGGAAACACCGCAATTGTGAACATTTTTTTTCCACATTAGTGTAAAGATGACAAAGTTGCCTTGTTCGCAACACTCATTGCTTGAAGGCCTATTAACAGTAGATTTAACAGTAAATAGTAAGTACAATAAAATTATCAAAAATGTACTAAAATCTACTGAATCAAAAACAATTACAATATTTAAAAACCAGTGCAGTTCTGGTTCATTGTTAATCCTTGTTATGTGTTTTATTTTTCCATAATTTGGGATCTGCAGTTCCCTCTGGGAATCCAAGCTGCGGCCTGTGCGCGTGTGGGTAACGCTCTCGGTGCAGGAGACACAGCCAGAGCTCTCCTCGCTAGCAAGCTGTCGCTCAGTCTGGCAGGTGAGGTCAAACATTGACAAATGAATCATATTGGTTTCATTATCTGCTTTATACTTTTTGATCAATTTGTCATTTCTTTTTTATTTTCCAGTTTCCTTTGCTCTAGTTGAAGGCCTCGTGCTTGGCTGCACTAAAACAGTCATCGGCTACATCTTCACCTCTGATGAGTGAGTCTGTGCAGTTAAAGCTGCAGTATGTAACCTTTATTAAAAAAATGTTTTTTACTTAAGTGTATGCTGTGACATTATGTCATGCGACAAACAACCTGTGAAAAGATCGCTCACCTTCTCCCTGCTCTGAAGAAATGCATCGTTTCTTACCAAAAACAGCCAATCAGAGACAGGAAGAGGGTCTTAGCGCTGCCAATCAACTCATGTATGCGATGCTAAATGTGCCACTGGAGGGGAAGCAACTTACTGTCACAGGAAAACTACTTATCCACCTTCATCAGTGGTCATGCTAACTAGCTTGAGCATTCAGAAAAGGCTATGCTAGCTGCAGCTAGCAGAGAGCGTGGAGTTACATTTAAAGATAAAAGTTAAAAACTTTAAATGTTCTCATTTGTAAAAATCTTTCTGTAATGGAAATCCTTTTTTTTTTTTTTCAGGAATATTGTGAGAATTGTGTCAAACTTGATGACTGCGTACTGCTTCCTCCAGCTCTTTGACGGCCTTGTGGTGAGTCATTGCATGCAGAGCCAATCTGTTTGCCGTACCGAGCCAAAAGTCTCACATGTGCGTCTCCTGTCCTCTCAGTGTGTGTGCACCGGCATCTTCTTGGGCACAGGCAAACAGAGGATACCAGCTGTGGCGAATTTCATTGCATACTACTGCGTGGGGCTGACGATGAGCGTGGTTTTGATGTTTGTCGCAAAGCTGAGAGTTTTAGGCAAGTCTGTGAAGCGAGACTGACTCGCTGTTTTCGCCAACGTTTAGGGCAAATTAGTGTTTGCACAGGAAACGAAGGTCGTAACAAGTGAGGCCTGCTGTGCTTCTGACAGAACCATTTGTCTTTTCTCTGCAGGCTTTTGGCTCGGGCTGCTCATTTGTGTTGTCCTGCATTCCACTTTCTACATTATTGTGATCTTCAGGCTGAACTGGAGGAAAATGACAGAGGAGGTATTCCATCTTTCTAGAAGTTTCAGTTATTATCAAAATGTGGATGATATCAATATCAAGTTGGTATCGATATCGGATTGACACTTCTGAGATAAAATCAATACTTTAGTTTCAGATTCCTTCTTGAAATGTTAATTTATTGTTGCATTGTAGTCTCTCATCTCCACTGTAAAACAGAGTTTGATTTGGTCTAAAATAAAAATATTTAGCACGTTGTTTATTTAGAAAACAATGCACAAACATTTGTTTTGTTTTTCTGTTGTTTCAGTTTGTCATGGAAATATGACATTAAAGTATTTTGCAGACACCCAAAAATACCTTGTTTTTTAAGTGTCTACAATAAAGACACCCAATTTTAGCAAAACAATTCAAAGAAAAAAATGTGTGATGGTCTAAATTTTGATGATATACCTCAATACCTCTGTACCAAAATATCCAGTAGCACACAACTTCAGAGTGCATTGCTAGCATACCGTGGCCTACAAAAGCATTAATTCGCCTGCAATAGAGTAATAGTTATAATGCAGGTTGGAGGCGAGCAACTCCATAGCAACCATCATGACAGTTAGTTACGGACACCTACCAAGATCAGCTACAAAGTTCCCAGAAATGTAATGTCACATGAGAGCTTTGCATTCAGCTCCAGTTCTTTTCACAATTCTTCTCTTCCACTAAAGCCAGATCTGTGGCGTGCAGGACTGGTTATATGAGCAGATTCTCCCACCCAGGTTGTGAATCTCTGCAGTTTCTCAAGAGTTAGAGTTGCTTTTCTGACAGTGCTCTTCCTTCTCAGCCTGTCAGTTCAGGTGGACAGCCATGTTCTGATAGGCTGCTTCCATTTTCAGATGACGGATTGAACATTTCTCTGTCTGAGGTCTAAAAATGGGGATGTTATTTTATAACCTGATCCTTCACTTTTATGTTGTGTTCACTGGTCTTTGCAATCCTATTTGTTTTCCAACATGAATAAAAACAACAACAAAACCCCTCAGAGGCCTTCACAATATGTCTGGATTAATACTAAGATTAAACTAGAACTGCAGGCAGTTATGAACGGGTTCCCTGCTCTCATGAAATTACTCACTGGTGGACCTTATTTACATGGCTGTTCAAGACATCTGGTAGCACCGGATTTTATTTAGGAGTATCTGAATGAAAGAGGTTGAATATAAATAAATGCCACACTTGTGTTTCTTTTATTGTTAAAAGAAATACTTAACACCATGTATCCTTCTTCCTTCATTACACAATTATAAAGCATACAGTAAAAGGCTAATTGCTAAATTTTAGTCATGCTTTTGTTTCCAGGCTGTAAAACGGGCCATGAAAAAGACTCACCTCATTCTGTTAGAAGCAGATGACCCATCAGACAACAGCACAGCTAACGGTCAAGCATCAAACAATGGAAATGTAAGTCACCTGCTATTTTTAAAGGGGCCGTATCATGTAAAACCAACTTTTTGAGCTTAACATCATGTTATAATGTTAATCCCTCATCAAAAACACACTTGGAGAGTTGATTTGACTCTTTCACGCATGTTTGAGAAATCGTTTATTCTCCTATGGCAACCATTTGGCTGTGCAAAATGCTTGGGTGGCCCTAGCTCCGCCTTCAAGAACTAGCTCTTGAAGGCGGAGCTCTTCCTCCTCGGAGCTACCAAACTAGCCAGCAGCAATTAGCCATCACCTGCTGAACTGCATGTCAGCTGAGCTCATCATACGAGCTACTTCTCAGTGCAACGCTGGTAAAAATGTTGTTGAAGGGTTAATAGAGGAGCCATGTTGTGATCACTTCCTAAAAGCGAGGAAAAATCCTTGAGTTTTCCTCCAGAAAAACAGACGTTTGTTTCGGCGCTGCTAACAATGCTAACTCAGTCTGAACCGTGCACCGACTTCCGACTTTAAAAAAGAGGCTGAACTCATCCCTGACAGCTCACACGACCCGAACTTTTAACGGTATCAGTTAAAAGAGCAAACTCCGCTTGCTCTTTCTGAAAGCAGAGTTTCAGAAAGAGCAAGAGTTCTTAAAGAGACAGGGACCCAATTTCAAGGTGTTAAATATTAAAGACAAAATTTTATACAGACATATATACAACATTTTTATAGCTACTGAAGGTTACTTTATTTACTATAAAATAGCATTATCTGTCTGGAAAACACAGTACTGCTCCTTTAACAGTCTAAAGCTGATTTGCTATCAATTTCCTCAATTTTTTTATTTAAGTCCACCGATGGGTACACACCTGTGAAAACCCAGCAACATGACGGGAACAGTGAGACACGGGTTGAGCAAGAGGTGAGACAGCAGAAGAGCGGCCGCCTCTCCACCACCCAGCTGATCATCAGGCGAGGCCTCACCATGGTTACGGCGCTGGCCTTTCTGGCGGTGGGAACAGCCGTGCACTTCCTGGTCCCCTTGCCAGAGACAGGAAGCAACTCCACTCTTGATGGACTCAATACAACATTTACTCCTCACACAATTTCCTCACCTGTCCTCTACAAATGAAATGTGGTATCTTAATTCTCAGTCAGATGTGAGTATTTATGGACTAAAAACGGGTTATTAATGTGCCATAAATATATAATCTGATTTAGAAATAAAATCTAACTTTTTTTCACCAAGTTATTTCCATAGACACTTTATCCTGCTTGGGGCTTTAAGAGGTTAAATGGCTGATCACATTTGTCACCTAACAAAAGCCGAACTTAACCTCGACGATCCATTAAGCAGAGATTGTGTCATGCTTGTGATTATGGGGTTATTTTATAGTTGCCAAAGCAACTATAAAAATAACAAAACCTAACCGCAAGAAAACACATCTGTGTTTATCCTGTAATTTGTAAAAATGTAAACACTTGTTTAATTTGAGCCAATAAAAGCTAGTTGTTTTAAGTTGACGTCGTCTGTCCTTCCACTGTTCAATTTGAGTGTATTTGTTTCGTGGGGAATTATAAAACGTTTTGGGGCCGTTGCCAATAAGTTGTACTACAGTCTTACACTACCAATTTGGTAGGAGGAGATTTAGTGGTAGGACACCACTAAGTCTCCTAAAGTTGGAGCAGTTGGAGGAAAGGAAACTTTGACAATTCCTCTTTTCACAATCTCTATAGATTTCCTGAAAATCTTCGTTCTTTTATTATGGTCTCCTCTGTTCAGATGAAAGGTACTTTTTATTTTAAATGTCATTGTACCTAAAAATGCCTAAACAATGCAGTAGCTTGGTGTTTTCTCAGAAAAGTTTGGTTTTTTTTTGCCAAATATCTCAGTCCTGTTTGACCAAACCGCAAACTTCCAGTTAGTCCCAGTAGCGTTTAAAATCTTTCATGTACTTTTTTATTATGACAGGACAGAAAACCTTTTTTTTCTTCCATGTCCCCAAAAGAATTTGTGGTAAGCAGCATCTTACAGTTGCTACAAACATTAAAACTGCAGTTAGTAATTTTTAGAAATTTTTTTTTGTTTTAGCGCACTTATTTATTAAAACTGTCACAATAACATGACAGTATAGTATTAGACAGATGATCTGTGAAGAAGAAATGGATCTCCTCTGCCGCCTTCTTGTGGTCCTACTGCAGCTCGGTCTGGAACAACCAATCACAGCCAGGAGGCGGGTCTTAGCGCTGTCAATCAAATGATCTGCCTCCCGTTTTTAAAAATCACATACTTTAAGATGCTAAAATATCACTCCAGTTCCCCAACAGTTAGCTGATGGCATTTGGTGAGTAAATGTCTTCATTTAACCTCGTGGGTCACAATTCAAATTATTCTGAAATTTGTGATGAAAGTTCTGACTGCAGATGTAGCAAAATCCTCACACATAGAGATCAACACTCATCTGCCTTACTTTAAAAGCGTGTTTTCTTGTCTTTCCCATCTTCCTTTATAACTAAAAGAACATTTTGAGAGGGGCATTTCGTCTAATTCCTGAATGTGGCATCAGGACACATTAATTCTGTCACTGCTGTGCTGATTAGAAAAGGAGCCAATCTTCTAATGAAGTGATAAAAATCTGATTCTTGCTAGAAATCCCCCTCCGCTCACCAGAACAAGTTCATTGTCCCTTACGTGTTTCATTACCTAGATCTGAACATTCCCCTCTTTCACCCCTCCCCACATTTCGCTCTCTGTTGTGATTACACAGAGTTTTCTCGTCTTTGTTGTTCAATCTCTGTTGTTTCAGCCGGCTCTGGCCTACCTCCAGGGAAGCTGTGATCACAGCAAGGTTTCCATCCTCGGCAGCATCCAGAACACAACAAAGACACGCATGTTGGAGGAAAAACAAGGAGCTGCGCTGGAGGGACGCACACTTGAGACATGGAAGCGTCCAGCGACAGGCTTTTCTGCTGTAGCTGGCTGCGCCGCAGGGTTCCCTCGCCCCTCAGGGAGGAACTGTACCACATCCTGAGGATGACGGGGCCCCTGGTAAGGACCTGCACTGCCTGCATGCCCCGTTCTGACCGCGTAGGTTACACCAGACCATCGACGTTCTCGGGCAAAGAAAGACCCAAGAGGTGCAAGACTCACAGGCAAGAGAGTATCTAGCAGAATTTAGTCGCTGACTGTTGAAGGACAGGGGAAAAAATGTCACTGTCAAAGCTCATTTATCAAATCCAAAGCTGTTAACAATAATTAATTGCAACTTGTGCTTACTGTAATATCATCTGCCAGCTGGTGGCTGCTTCACCTTTGATGTTAGCATTTTTCTTTCCAGCTGCTGTCTCGAATCCTCAATTACCTCCTGCCTTTTGTGGTCACCATGTTCTGTGGGCGTCTAGGAAACAACGTGATGGCCGGTTACGGGTTGGCTTCTGCTGTAAGTGATCAGACTCCTGGAGGAAAAATGACACATGATTACACATTGCACAAAACACTAAAAAGTATTTTTTTGGTCTACATTTTCTAGTGCAAATATCTTGGTACACTTACTAATCTTTTCGTAACTTTTCAGCAAGATATAGGAGCGTGTTCAGAGTCAGATATTCCTTTCTCTTGATGTAAAAGTGAAAATTCTACTGACAGATTATTTACACTTACAACTTGGGGGAAATTGTTTATTATAAGTGAAATAATCTGCTAGTGGAACTAGCACTTTTTCACCAATGTTGAGGAGTCACTGACTTAAAACAAGCTTCTATCTTTTGCTAAAAAGCTACTTGTTTTGTTTTATTTCAACTGTACTAAAATATTTGCAGCAGACCAAAAATACTTTGTAAGATTTCATCATATAATATCCTAACAACAAGTGGACAGAAATGACGGTTGTTTTTCAATGTATTGCATCATGCCTTTGCTTTCAATAAGTGAAAGGAATGTCACTGAAAACAGTGTGGATTCCTTTCAGACCATTAATGTTACCACTGCAGCCACAGGCTATGGTCTGGGACTGGCGTGTGACACTCTCATATCTCAGGTCTGGAAGCCATTTTGTCACATGACAGTTTCATCGGAGCTTCTTTCAGGAGTGGAGTTTAAAATGTGTGCGATGTTTGACAGACGTTTGGGGGCAGGAACCTGCTGCAGGTGGGCGTGATCCTTCAGAGGAGCGTCATCATCCTGCTGCTGTTCTGTCTGCCCTGCTGGGGGCTGCTCATCAACGCACAGCCCGTCCTGCTGTGTGTGGGGCAGGACCCTGAGGTGGCCAGGTACCTTACTGTAATAAACATGTTGCACTGCGTCCCATCAGACCGTTTTGTGAAGTAAACATTAACCCTCTGTGGGACAAGAGAAGAGAAGCGCCTTTGTCGTCCAATGCTGCCGATAAAGGATGTCACTCGTGCGTCAGATTTACGGGTGTACCCGAAACGCACGGACACAAAGGTTCCGCCCAGAATAAAAGAATGCGTTTAATTGCCTTCCGGTTTTTAATAGGTCAAAATCGATGTAATAAACTTACTGAAATCAACACGTTGATGTCCTGGTACCGCACTTAGTTGTTATAGTTTTCTGGAGCTTACAGCTCACTTCATCGAAATTATTGGGTTTTGTATCATATGTGACTTTAGAGATGGAGAAGAACTCTTTTTGTTCCCAAAACGTAACCTGTCGGTTCAAATAAATTACCTCCAAGTTACAGAAACTTTTTTTTGTAAATTACAGAAAGTAACTTTTAATTCCTGAAAGGCACAAGGCTGTTTTTTTTCCCTCTCTCCCTCTCTTTCTATCTATTATGATGACAAAATATACATATTGTTTTCTTTAAAATGTGAACATCAGAGCTTTTTAATTTTAAAACTGGAATTATGAGCAAGAGTTTCGGCACATCCACATGGAATTTGCTCAACTTCTCTATCAAGCTATTTGAATGTATTTCTGTGTAAAATTGTCCCCTGTTTATCAAATGATATTGTTTTTAAATTTGAGATTTTAAACAATATAGTGGGGATTTTAAAAAAGAGACTTTTCAGCTGAATAAAAACCAGCTGTTTCCTAAGCTGATCCTGTTGTATCTGTTGACAGAATCGCTCAGCTGTATATAACAGCCTTTCTCCCCGCTGTGCCAGTGAGTCACACATTTATTCTAACAAACACACGCTTTCATCAATGATTTTTCTTTTTACCAGTGTCTGTGTCATAAAGTAATATTAATAGGAAAAATAAAGTCTTTCTTTTTAGGCAATGTTTCTACACAACCTTCAGGTGTCTTACCTGCAGAACCAGGTGTGTCCAGAGGTTTAACGCAAACACTGCTTATTGAAATGTTGCGAATCTTGTTGAAATCATGCTGATTTTATATATATATATATATATTTTTCTGTTTGCGTTCTTAGGGTATAATCCTGCCACAACTCTACACGGCCGCCGTGGCAAACATAGCAAATGTGGCCACAAACTACCTCTTGCTTTACTGGCTGAACCTGGGAGTCAGGTCAGCATGCACACTCATTTCCAGACAAATGTGAGCAGAACGATAACGCTCACTTTCATCATCTCACTGATGTGTGTGTGTATGTGTTGCAGTGGCTCTGCTGCGGCAAACACTCTTTCTCAGATATACATCTGTTCTTTTCTGTTCGCTTACATCCGGTGGAAGAGGCTGCATGTAAAAACATGGGAAGGTGAGGGACAGTGTCACTAACAGTGGTCGAAATGTTTTGAGACTTGAAACTAATTTTGCAAAGACATAAATGGGTTTGTGTCGCCCCCTGCAGGCTGGTCTGTGGAATCACTACAGGAGTGGGGCTCCTACATGAAACTGGCCCTCCCCAGTACCTTAATGAAGTGTTTTGAGTGGTGGGTTTATGAACTTGGTGGCTTCTTTGCAGGTAATATAGACACCGTATAAACTCACATCATATATAATGACAATGATTTTAAAAAAAACCCAGAACATTCCTATTTGTTTGTAACAATCAGGAATGTTGAGCGAGGACGAGCTGGCAGCCCAGCACGCCGTGATAATGATCGCTTTCATCACCTACATGGTAGGACCGACTGGACCTCAGAGCAGTGCGGACTCAGTTTTTCAACAGTTATCAACTCAAACTCTTTTACACACTTTATGTTGGAATTCCTGAACACGCAGTTTCCACTCGGTCTTCAAGCAGCGACGTGTGCAAGAGTGGGGAACGCTCTGGGCGCAGGAGACCGCGGCAGGGCCCTTCTGACCAGCAAGGTGTCCCTCTGCCTTGCAGGTCAGTAAAAAACGTTTCTATCACAGCTCTTTCATTTCTCACGGGTCTCGCTTGTTAGATTCCTCAACTCTTGTCGTGCAGCTACCTTTGCGGTTGTGGAAGGAGTTGTGCTTGGCTGCTCCAAAACGGTGATTGGCTTCATCTTCACGTCTGACGAGTGAGTCTGGACAGCTCTAAACTCCCCTGGCCCTCCAAATTTTGACACCCAATGAAATTTGGTGTCTTGAACTGAAGCTGGACGATTCGTCAAACTTGGTGTCACTTAACACCAAATTTCATTTTCATTGGAATGTTTGTGCTGTAAACCTTTTTGTTTGTGTCGCTGTCAATTTAAAGATGGTGATAAATGTTTCCAGAGGTCATCAAAGGTCAACCTGCCTCCCCCACACATTTACAAAATCAAATGAAATACAGGGTCAAGGCAAGCAACTGTGCTACATTTGCGCAGCAAAAATCATTTGTGGCGTTATGATTTTTAAGATTAAAAACAAAAATTCTAACAAAATTTAGATCAATTAATTGCGCTAAAACCTTTGTTGCACCACTAATAAATGCATTATTAGTGGCAAAATCAACCAAGTTTGCTGGACTGTGTAAATGCGGTGAGAACCTCTGGAAAGATTTATGAATATCTTTAAAATGACAGTGGCACAAACGAAAAAAGTTTTGCAACATGAACGTTGGTGTCAAATTTTTTGAATTTGCTGGACAAAAATTTGACACCAACTTTGTGTCAAACTTCACACCTTCACTCAAGTCTACTTACTTTTCAGTAACAGTAACACTCCGTTTAAAACACTGTTACGTACTCAAATGTCTAAATCTTACTTTCAGGAAGATCATAGGTTTGGTCTCTCATTTGATGAATGCCTACTGCTTCCTTCAGTTCTTTGATGGACTTGTGGTGAGTCCTAAGGCTGTTTTTCTTTTTTACTCTTAAACATTTGTGCATCACTTCAGGAATGTCCAGCCTGAGACTGTCAGAAAGTAAAGCAGACCGACATGCGTTTCATACCTGCAGGGGGTTTGCACTGGCATCTTCTTGGGCACAGGAAAGCAGAAGATACCTGCTGTGGCTAACTTCGTGGGATACTACTGCATAGGCCTTACCCTGAGTGTCACTTTCATGTTTGTTGCAAAACTGAGAGTTTTAGGTATTTAAACTCTGGTACTTGTTTGTAGATTTCTTATTATGATTTTTTTTTTTATGAGAAAGAAGCCATTGTGAACTTACCCAAGTTGTTCTGTTCCGCACAGGTTTTTGGTTGGGACTACTGGTTTGTGTCATTTTGCAATCAACTTTCTACATAATCGTTATCTTCAGACTGAACTGGGAGAAAGTGACAGAGGAGGTATGGTAAACAGTACATCGTGTCACATTGCACCTACAAATTTTAAAGTATTGTATTGAAGTTCAACTTAAACAAGGAGAGCTATATATTGTTAGTGGCAAAATCAACAGCTGAGGAAGAGCGAATGGGGAGGTGGATTGACCAATTTCCTGAGAACATTAGGAACATGATCAAACAGCAAACATTTAACCAACTTCACCAATCCTACGCAAGAGACAACATGGATAGATTTTTAGTACTTAAAGCTATGTTGAGACTGGGCTACATAAAATAAATAAAAAGAAGGAAGTATGATCATAAGTTATTTTAAAGTATGGATTTTCAGAGAATGAATGTGAAGATGCTCTACTGTCAGAGTGTCTGCAAAATCCAAGGAGATTTGTTTTGTTTTTACAGGAGGCTAAATAAACTGCAGTCACAGCAGAAAATAGTTCTTACTTTTAGCTATGAATGCTTCTGATAGAGTCCAAACCTCAATCAAATTTGGAAATGGTGACAGAGTTTTGAAACTATCTGTTCACAAAGGCTTTCCATCCACTAGAGCGGAATGTTCAAAACGTTCAATCTCCAAGTAGAGCCTCACTCGAAAAGACAAAGCACATGTAATTACAGTAATGGGTTGGTGTTCAATGCTTTTACTCAGGTATGCTCACTAGAAATACCTGCTACACTTTTCAAGTTTTTATATTTGTACAAAAAAATCCCCCCAAAACAGGAAAACCATGATCACTTCTCAGTGTAGCACTTTTCTGTTCCTACTTCCCAATAAAGGACGTGGATGTTTGTGGTTGCAGTGTGGCAAAATGCAAAACAAAGTTCACGGGGTGAAAATAATCTTTCCAGGATCACATAAAACCTCAGAGAGAATGTGATCCTTTATGCTTGAGAGTAGAAACTTTCTGACGTTCTGTACTTCTCTTAAAGGCTGTGAAACGAGCTCAGAAAACCACCAACATGACATTAATAAGCACCTCTGGGCTCACAGATGCTGAGGGAACTGCTGCAGGTCAGGCGGCCTACAATGAAAAAGTAAGCACACTCTGAAATTTAAAACATTTTTATCATCAGTTTAATTTCTTTGTATAAATTAACATCCATATTTTGGTCTTTAGCAGAAGAAAATTAACAAATGCGTGATGGTATTCTTTTTCACAGTCAGCAGATGGATACATATGTGTCAGTACAGAGGATCAGGATGGCCATGCTGATAGGCCAGGTGGCCGTGAGGTCGGACGGACAGATGGCCGCCTCTCCACCGCCCAGCTGATCATCCGCAGAGGCCTCGCCATGTTAGCCGCGGTGGCTCTGCTAGCTGTCGGAGCAGTCGTGCACTTCCTTGTTCCTTTGCCAGAGTTCCGGTCTGCAGAGGGCAACCGCACCGCGGCAGGTTGGATCAATGCAACGCATCCTCCTGATCCAATTTACTCCACAGTGCTGGTCCCTAATGGACAGTCAAAGTGATGTTTTTGAACCGTCTTCAGTTTGACTCGGCTCTCTCTGACAATACGTGACTGTAACGATCCAGATACTAATTAGAAATAACTCTTGTCATTTCAGAGAACAATCTCGCTTTAAAATCATAATCATGCTATTTTTGCTCGTTCTGTTTTCTCTTTGCTTCCTGCTGATCATCTTACGCCTTTCCCCTGTCCCGCTGCGTCCTGAGTCGCAAACGTCTATGTTTTGCTTTGTGGTTGAGGCAAAGAAGTTTGCTCGCTCACTGCGATGACACTTTACTCATAGTCAAGTAACCAAGTTCGTGACCAGCAGGTTTATGATGATTCCAGCAGCCAGGATCAATAGCATGCCAGCCAGAGCTAAACCTCTTCGCAGAACCAGGCTCCTGAAGGAGGGCTGGACTTCCAGCGAAACCTCTTCTGTGTCAACCAGATCCATGGTGTCCGTCACGCTTAGCGAATGCTCTGCGTCTTCTGATTGGGGACCTGCTCATGCAAATGTGAAAGGCACACATTTAGACTGATGTGTAACTGTTATCTTGTCTGAAGCTTTATTAAAACAGAAGGGACCAGCTAAGGAGGACTAAACAGACAGAAGGAGTCCACTGTTAAGCGTCACCCAGAGACCTCGACAACGTGATTCCAACGGTTGTGGAAATTTACATGTAGGAAAAGCAAAGTCGTTTCCCCCCAGGTTAGGGAACAAAAGACCATATCTTTACCCACAGAGAGAACAAGACTTTTGGCTGAGGTATTGTCTGTGGAAGCATTGGGTTTGAGTTTGTTTACACTGTTCATCAACATGCTTGAGAAGGAACTGAGGGGAAGGACAATTCTTTTGATTTGCTATGAGATACATGTGGTGACGGCTGGGTGAATGACTGAATGTAGTGTGAAGCGCTTTGAGGTCCTCTGGACTTGTATACAAGTACAGGCCTTTTACTACTTCTACCATGGGAAGAGCTGCTGCTTATTTTGGGGAAGTCAACTGGGGAAAGTACCTTCTGGCTGCCTTGTTGCAGAAGTTTGTACAGTAAGCATTGGTAGTTATGCACATAGCAGTTTGTACTTTCCCAGAATTTAAAGCGTTGAGGTTTTTTTCTTGAACTGGAATTGTACTTTCTGACCTTACTTTCTGGGACTTTAATTATACTTTTTGAACTTGGAGTTTACTTCCCAGATATTAGGAATTACTTCTGAAAACCTGGCTTATCTACTAAATTCTACCCCTATTACACTTCTATAATCTTTCTGGACTGAAACATATTAGACCCCTGGAGAGTGTCTTTAGGGATGTCTGGCTTTATAGGCTACTATGAGAATGACTAAGCAAAATGTTTAACACAGTAAATTGTGTTAAACTTTAGGGAAGTGAAAGTTTTATGGAACATTATATGCTGACTTCTTTTAATCTTTAACTGAAAATCATAACATTTGCAGAAAATGAGACATTTATATGACGTAAACTGTTATTGAGAAGATGCCTATGAAGCGTCTGACAACTTTCCTGTGACTAAAACTCACATTTAAACCTGCAGTATAACTTGTTTCCCTCTGTCTTGGTTTCACCCATGAACACACAGTGGATGACATCCAATGAGTAATCATTTCTCAAGGTAAACAAAGCTCCGTCATTTCCCTCTGATGGTGATCACGTATCGCATCTTCTGTTTTCTCCTTCAAGTGACCCTGGTCAGACCTCATGATCAAAACCAAAGAAAAAGGAGAACTATTGCTCTCTTCTTTTCAAGTTTCCTGATAATACTGATTGTTGGTCTTTAAGTTTTTTTTTCCATTTGTTTGTTGTTGGTGATTTTGGGTTAAAGCTATAGGGAAGACACTGATTCTACAACCTTCTTTGGGCTGTTGTAGGTGATAGTTAATGACAAATAATCTGTTGTCTTTGGTTAATAAATGTATCTGTTAGTCATGACTGCATCGTGTTGACAGTCTCATATTGGTCCACATTAATAAAAATCATCTACATGAATGGAGAAAAGTAGTAAAGCATTTCTTTCTTACTTGTGTCTGAAGAACAGCTAATCACGCCAGCTCTGATCCGAGCCTGAAAGATAAAATCACGTTTAAATCTCTGTTATTGAAGAAAAAAAAAATCTTTGGTGTTTTAGAATAAGCAACATTGAACTTGAAATGCAAACCTCTGTTGTGGCTGTCTTCCAGTTCATCCTGAGCAGATAGAGAATGAGGAATGTGGATTGCAGTGATACACAGGTAAACAGGCCAGTCCATAGACCTTGGTAAAGAAAGATATTATACATCATGTCAGATCAATTTTAAAATCCAAATAAAGTCTTGGAATTTCATTGTTTTGAGATGCTTTTTAACTTTAAATCTCACCCTTTATTCCTTGTTTGGCAACAAACATCAGGGGGATTCCAATAGGAAATCCGATGCCATAAAATCCCAAGAAGTAGCAAATAGCCCCAACTCTCTGTTTACCAGCTCCTCTGATAATCCCACCAGAAGCAGCCTGGTCGTGTGGAGTGTAAAAGAAAAGATTAGACTTCACAAAAAGTGAACTTACACACCCCTCTAAAAACGGCAGGTTCTTGTGATGTAAAAAATTTTGACCGATTAGGATGAAAAGCATTAAATACACCTGGAGAGCAAAGGGAACGTTTACTTTAAAAGGAACACAACCAGTGCTTGCAAAAAGTCCTTCAGCTTCTTCAGTGTTCTTGTTGGACGATTGGAAGATTCGCCAAAAAGTTTTTCTTTTATTTGTGTCAGTTTTTCCTATGTCAGCATCATTGACATCGTTCTTTTACTGACCACTGTTCTCACCTTGCCACAGAGTACATACACTGAAATGCTGTTAATTATTTTGTAACCCTCTCCTGATTGATGCTTTTACTCAGTGAGATATTTTCAACCATTTATAACCATTTTTGCAAACTGTGGTTTGAGCTGCAACGCACATCTGAGAAAAGACATTATTCTAAGACATTTGACTTGGTGGGATAAAATGTGTGCACACTTACGCAAACAAGTCATCTTAACATAATTTTTTTTTTACTCTTTCACGTAAACAGATTTGTTTTTCAATTGAACACATACATTAAAAGGTCTAAAATGTTTTTCAGTGATTTACAGTGATACGGTTGTCATCACAAAGGCTTCAGGGGTATGTGCATTTTTTTTTAGATCTACTTTACTTTGAATATACTTTTGTAATCTTTTAAACATTTTGTGTAGGAAATGACAGATACTTACAGACATGGCATCCAGGATGACGAATGGAGCGTAAAATGATATTATTTCTGCAACCCTTTCCCTAATCTGCCTGAAACAAAAATATATATAGTATAACATCACTATACTACTATTATGATATTTATAAAGATACAAAAGCTATTCTTCTTAATCTCATTGACAAATGTGACACAAATGACACAAACCTTTGGACCTAGTTATTATGTCGCACAATATGCCAGCCAGGTTCACAGGTTTACGATTAGATAAGGCCTACTGTAACGCTCAAAGGCCATTTAAAATCTGAGTCATCTCTTCAGTACTCGAGCGTGTGACACAAACTGGACTGAGTCCAGTTGGGTTAATGTTATACATGTACTTACTCATCATATGTAAAGATGTAAGAGATATGATTCTTCAGACTCCCGATGAGGACTGCCAAGCAAACAGACACCGATCCTGTTGTAAAGAGCAACATGCTAAGTGGGCTAATATCACACATTTACTATGCTGCTACTAAAGAACATAAATAGAGATTGTGGGAAAAGAAGAACTTTTACTTTATTAAATCATATTTGTTGTTACATATTATGTTAAAGGTTCCAAGCTCCTCTGTTCAAATCCTGTGACATACATTTGTGGTCAGGGATTTTTAAAGACTCATCGTGTGAATGAATGAATTCCATAATAATTTTGCTCAAGGCATTTAAATGGGAGACATATTATGCCAAATTCAGAGATTTTACACTTTTTTATCTTCCATTTGGATTTCTACTGCTTCTAAAAGCAGCCCAAGAACTACCAAAAAACCAAAAAGATGGTTTTTGATGAAAGTTCAGTTTTTTTGTGTCTCGAAAATGAGCTGTCTCAAAACCTCCCGACTGTTAAGTTAAATTGACTGTTACCTAGCAACCCCAGCCGAGCCCAGTCCTTCTCCTAGCAACCCAAGCATTTGGTGAGCTGGTTTTAGCACCGTATGTACCATACAATGGATGCTAGAAAAGACAACTTTCATTTGTATTGTTGGCTTACCATTCATAACCCCTTGCTGCCTTCTTCTTGGTTGTGCAGGAGGCTCAACTAATGGTTTTCAAAGCTCTACGTTTGTATAATTGCACATCTGTTTGCACCCATTTCCACATGTGAGTGTAAATGTTAAATTGGGGGGGCGACCAAAACGTAATTTAACCATATTTCAACCACATTGTGATATTTACACTAGAAACTAGACCAAAATACTTGGCATTATTTTGTGTTTTTGCACAAAAAGCTCATATAAACATATTTCATGTGAGCTTTTTTACTACAGATGGTCGGATCACTTTCAAGTGTCTCAAAAAGTGAAAAAGAAGTCTAAATAAGTAAATGATTTAAGTGCTCACTGACCTCCACAGAACATTGTTGCTTTCGCAGACAGCTTAGCCTGCTCCGTTTCTCCGGCTCCCAAAGCGTTTCCGACTCTCACGTTGCCTGCAACGCTGAAACCCAACGGGAACTACCAAAACGTAAAAACGTTACCGATTTGAAAACTTTTTCTTCTTCACTGCTAGCTTCAAAAAGCTCACCATGTATGCAATATTTGCCAGTTGGTATACGACCGACTGCGTTCCAAGCTCAACCTCACTTATCAGACCTTTCAAACCGATACAGGCATTAGATTTCAAAGTTGTTTTAGAAAGCAAAACATCTTCACATTTGTAATTTGGGATAGGGCATTACCTGCCAGAAAACCTCCAATCTCATATGTCCACCACTCTACACACATCATGACCATTCCAGGAACAGCCAATTGGATGTAAGATTTCCAGTCAGCGAGGCATTCTTTGGACCAGCCTAGATACGACAGTAGAAAGGAAGTGAAATGCATAATATACATGGTTGGTGTTGTACAAAAACTTATTCAAACTCTTCAGCTCACATAGATTATATGAATAAAACTTTTTCAACTTATTCAATTTAGGCTCATTTATTAACAAATAAGATTGGCATGACCCTTAGGTGTTATGTATTCTATACAGACCACTCAAAGCACTTTGGACTAGAGCCACATTCACACACTGATATGCATTTCAGTAGGTAACATCTGACCGGAGGAAGACACAACTGAACCCACAACTAGATGTGTTCAGAAAAACTGCAATGGAAACACTTTTTTTCTCATCACACGAGTCGCATGATCAACAGCCGAACGTCACAACTGGCGAATATGATGGCAAAGACGACAACAGGAAGTACTAGGAGGATAAAGTGTAGGTTTTTTTTGACAATGTTCAGCTGACTCCACCAGAGCTCTCTTAGCATCACACAGTTCATGAAAAGTTGCGTGTCATTCATACGTATTGAGTCCATAGCTCTTCGGTAAATTGGCAAACTACAATAACCCAAAACACCGTACAGGTAGTACGGTTATTCAATCATTTGAATTTTTTTCTTAGACCGCAACCCACTTCCTCCATTATTATTATTATTATTATCATAAGGGGTTTGTCGCTCCAATGCCTGAATAAGACGCCAACCGCTGATGGCTGACAGATGATGAGCGCTAGCTGTTTAACTAGCCTGTTTACATCCGTCACCACCAGGAGTTTTAATGACTTATCATGTTCACAGCCTTATTCACGTGTAATTTTAATTTTATTTCTTATTTGGTGTAAACATTGCAACTGCAAAATGGTGTTTTTTTTGTTTGTTTTTTTACATTAAAAGAATATTGACAAAGATGTGCGCACATTTGTAATGGAAACGCAGCTTCTGTCAGCCATTCATCCAGATCTTCAATTCAACTTCAGTTAATCGCCTTCCCTCAGTTTCCCCGGTTCTAATCAACCAATGGCTCCTTGTTCTGTAATTAACTCTCCAGCTTAAATATTTCTATTGGTCAGCTCATCCTGTTTCTCATCAGTCAGTTTCTTATGGTCCTCTTTGGTCTCCTGCGTATTTGAATTCTCTTTTCAAGTAAAATAGTTTATTTGCTGCTTTTCCCCTCCTGTCATTTGGGTCCTGCTATTCACCATTAAATGACAACATCACAATATAATTATTTAGTCACCTGCCCAGGTTGTCTTGTGAAGACCTTTCCACATGATGTAAGCATAAAGGAATCCAGCCAAGGCAAACTCAGACAAAGTGTTGGCAACAGCAGAGCCCCTGAAGATCATATAAATGTGCCCATGTTTAATATGTATATATTTATGCATTTGTGTAAAATACAATGTCTGAGAGACTCACGCTACTCCCATTTTCAATACGAAGAGCACAATGTAGTTAATAAGGGCGTTGAGCAGATTGACAATTAACCCTGTGATGACCTGCGGCCAGATGATGCCCTGAAATAAAAGTGTCACATGTTTTTAATTAGCAACTTAGCACATTCAAAGTGACTTGTCTCCAACAAACGGACATAATTTGATTAAAAAAAATTCAATCGTATAGATTTTTATGTCTGCAATCTAGCAGACATAAAAATTGATGGATAAAATTACTTTTTGTTCTCTTTTCTTTTCTATTTTCATTTCATGTACCATACTCATTTAGGGCACTCTGACCTCATTGCTATTTGAATTCATAGTTGACAAAACCCCTTTAAACCTGACATAATAAATTAATATCACACATTTTGCACTTCTAATCTTTTAGGAAACGGGAAGCGAAGCACTATATTTTTCAACTGCACCAGATCTACGTACTATATTTCAGCTTATGTAGGGTTAAAATAGTGGACCTACCTGGTTCTGGAGATATCGTGATTCTAAGGAAAACATGAAAGTAGCCTGTAATATGACAAGAAGAAGAGACTTACTGAAGTTGTTGGCACAATTTCAAAAGATCTCTTTAATCAGCATCAACACCAGGTTTTGCTTTTAATGGCGGAACAATTTTATTGCAGGATAATAGTGTCTTCTGACTTTATTAATCTGATTCTTATGTCTTTATTTTACTGCTTGTGAACTTTCACAAAATGAATTCGTCTGAGCCGACATGCTGAGGTTTACATTCCTGTAGATGTTGTTCAGCACATGCAAAAGGAGTCAGACTGTCTTCCCTAATGTTATCGTCTTTTGTTCTTGCTGTGCAATTGCTGCTCTGTCTGTTATCTGGTAGTTTTTAGTGTCTCATGTTTAGTTCTCATAACATGTGAATGATGGTAATAGACATGACTGATTGATTTTCTCCTTGGCACTTTTTCCCCATAACGTTTTAAAGAGGCAGTATTATGTATTATCCAGTTATATTGTGCTATTCTATAGCACAATCAAATAACTGTTAGCTTCAGTTATAAAAATCCGGTATATATCAAATATATAAGAAATTTTGTCTTTGTAATTTAACGCCTTGCAATTTGGGCCTCTGTCTCTTTAAAACCTCCTACTCTGTCTTCAGGAAGTCATCACAACATGGCTCCTCTATTAATCCTTTAACAACTTTTTTACCAGCATTACACTGAGAAGTAGCTCATATAATGAGCTCAGCAGATGTGCAGTTTCACCAGATGTTTGCTAATTGCTTCTGGCTAGTCTGAAGGAGCCAAGTGGGGGAGTCAGGGGAGAAGGATGCTCGAGGAAGCTTGAAAGATGCACCTCCAAGGTGGGGCTAGGTCCCATGACCTATCTCCCATGATCTCCATGGGAGATTAAAGGATTTCTCAAACAAGCATGAAAGACTCAAGGCAACACTCCAGGTATGTTTTTTTAATGAAGGAATAACATTATAATATAATGTAAAGCTAAAAAGTTGATTGTACATAATACTGCCCTATTAAAGTAGCTTACTAATGTGGGTTATAGCAATGAGAGAACAAATGTGAACATTAGCGTATGAACTTTACATAACATAACCAGGCAGCTTAAGCCCCGTAGTGTAAAGTATATGGAACTACTCTTTAACCCTCTAAGGTCTGGGCTCTAAATGTTTGAAGTTTGAATTTACCCTTACATTTTCACCTTTAAAACTATTTACTTTGCCTTGTTTGATATCATTATTTTCAGCACAACCTCAGCTTTATGATTTTACAGTGTTTGTTTCATTCATGAAACAAATTTCATGCACGATTAGAGGGTTAATCAATAACTTTATATGGCTGTGTAGTCTCCGTTTCCCGGTCAGACGAGAGTACAGAAGATAAAGGTACTCAAACATATGGACGTAAAACAAGTCAACAGATCAGGGGTGCATTGATTTATCAGCCAGCTGATTTATCGGCGCCAATGTCCTTAATTTTGGGAGATTGGTGATTGGTCAATACTTACATGTGAAGCCAATCTTATTCAGCGATCTCATCTACCCCAGCAAAGAACCACTATTCTCTTCTGCTCTCCCATGAGAGAGGTTTGACAGACAGACCAGCCCACTATGTCATGGCTGCACGTTTGCAGTTAGTCACCCCACTGCTGCCAATTCAGCAACTTTCTTGCTAGATTTAGTGACATTTCAGACAAAAAAATGGCATTGGCCAAAATCGGAATTGGCTTTTAGAGTCAGGTTAGGGTTAGAGTCTGGTCTTCTTCCTGATTATGTAGGTCGTGGAATACAATATATATTTTAATTTTGAACTGAAATATTTTTTTTAAAAAAACCTTTTCAATTGCATCTATATGTATCTATTTTACTTAAATTAGGGAAAAATTTTATGCAGCTAAAATAATCTTTCTTCATAGTGTGAATTAAGAAATGACCAAAGTTTTAGTGTTATATGGATTTTTTGTTCTCTGGCCAACATCCAGTACTAAACTTTTAGGACTTTATATATCTTAAATAAGCCAATTGGAGGCCAGGAATGTCAAAAAGTAGAATATACTCACTGGAAGTGATGGCATGAAGATCTTTACATACATCTGAGCCAAACTATGGAGAGAGTTCACGGTCAAAATCAAAGCAAGCATTATTAGCAAGAAGCAAAGGGTGGAGTGGTTCCTAAGAGACAGCTAGCTGACCTGGCGACTTCTGGTTCCTGTCTGACCGCCAAGAGAATGGGCTCAGTGTTGATGAGAATGGCCCAGCAGGGGAAACAAGCCAGTAACAGAATGAGGATGGACCGCTGTAGAATGACTCCGACTCTCAGGAGGTTACCGCTCCCATAGGTCTAAAAATATATAGAGTTGACAAATAAATTTGCAATTTGGTACATTTATGTCTGTTTTTTTAATAAGAGACATTCGAAGTCAGTTCAGCGCTGATTAGGTTCGGTATCGCCTGATACTAAACATCAGATATCAGTATCGGAAGTCAAAAAAGTGGCTCGGTGCATCCCTACTTATTGTACACATTTGTGTTACCGATTTATATTTCATTAAACGTTAAAATATTCCTGTGTTAAGATATCTCTTGTTCCCTTGTGGACACCTACTGGTTGATGCTCATACCTGTGATATCAGCGTATCACATGCTGATGCCAACCCAAAACCAATGGATACACCTGTGACATTAATCACCTGGGGAAGAAACAAAAAAAAATAAAAAATAAGGATTGAACCATTTAATTGGTTCAGGATATTTAGTTCAACAGGAAGTTGTTTTTTTTACTTACAGCTATGGCCAAAGACACTCCCGCCAACTCTGTCTTCCCAAGATGGCCGCAAAAAACTGTACTGACAAAACTCACAGCGTAGCTCATGAACTGGGCCAACATCTGAAAACCAACATACGTGGAAATCTGAGACAACTCAAACATATTTAGAAGTTCATACTTAGAATTCAATTGTACCCATGTACATTGCTTAACCTTTCACATAGAACAGACATACGGAGGTATTTTTGGTGCAAAAGTATTTGTGCAGGATTAGAGACTCGCATAAGCAGTTTTGCATAGTTGCATTCAATGACTTGTGTCTGTGTTAAGAAAAAAAAATTACAAAATAAATATCTGTATGAAGCTTTTAATACAGAAAATTTATTAGGTATTAGTTTTGCTGCAAATGTATTGGACTGAGTGGAGCAAAAATATTAGAGCAATACTTTTACGTCTTGTCACTTGTAGAACGCGTACTGAAGAATCTGTTAAGTAGAACAGTAGTTTTGTGTCTGAGTGATAAAGAAATATAAGCAAGTTATTTATTTTTCCTGACACAAGAATACAGATTGATTTTTGCACCATTTGGATCATTTAGAGAACAAGTGTAAGTTGTTTTTTTGTTTTTTTTTTAAAGTGTTACTCAAACAATATAATTTGTGTTTTCTGCTGAAAAATGTGAATGGTTGTAAGTGCTGTTTTGTATTTGTGAAAGAATGGCAGGTGGGGGAATCTACAATCACAAAACTCCTAAAGAATTTTTCTCAGCGACTTCAACTTCTCAGTTACAAGCCACAAATACTTTTGCCTCTAAAGTAGCTCCATAGAGGATGCCCGAATAAAACTCTGTGTAGGGTCCAGTAATAATCGTGGGTTGCGTATTACACAGGTTATGTAAAAGCAACTTATACTGGACTATAAAATGAAGAAAGGCTCATTTAAACACAGAACTCTTACCACTGGTGCGGCCAGCTTGGACAGCTCTTTAATTTCACCCTTAAAACCCAACGGAACCAGCGCGCGGATCCGTCTTACTGCCCAGCACTCGGTCCAGGCAGGAAAAGGTGTCCTCTGAGGGCTTCCGTCCATGTCTGAGTTCAAAACCTGGCTTCACAACCTCTCGGCGCGTCTTTGGTAAGAAGAACTTTTGATTCGCTTCCTTATGAGGAAAGAAATGACAAGGAAGAGCGTCTGGAGAAGTCAGCGCACATCCGCTAGTTCTCTGGTCTTCCGCTGTTGTAGGTGGTCCTCTTATGTGGGCCAGCTGTGAGAAGCTGTTGCCAGGTGACGCAGCTTGTGGCCCGTGACTTCGCCTACCAGGAACGTTCTTTGCCCGGTTACAACAGCGTACACGAACGTGAAAAAACGGGACGACTGATGAAACCTGGTGCAAACTGTCGTATGACGTCACGCCGGTGACCCATTCCCTCATGGTGGATATGAAACTTGATCATAACTCACATTCTTTTGTTTTCCATTTCCTTTCTTTCTTCCTTCTTTTCTTTCTTTTTTCTTCTTCTTGTTTTGCAGTTTTATAGAATTGATATAGTTATTACAATAAATTATAAAGGGGTGGTATGTTGTTTTTTTTGTTTTTTTTTACAGTACATAGTAACTATGTTGCCTTCACTTGTTATAAATATGCTGTATGTATCAAACATAACCTAAAACAAATTTTGACGACACAGCTGACTCCTTAAAATGGGCTTCTACCCCTTTAAGAAGCTCCTACTCTTTCCGACACAACAATGCTAGTCTTAATATCTTTACAACCTTTCTTTGGAGAGCTGGACTGAGAAGTATAAGCAGTAGATGCAATAATTTTATTAAGCACTGCTACTCTTACCTGAGTAAAATTTGTGGCTACTCAACCCAACTTCAATGAATAAGGAAAAAAAAACAAAAAACATTTGAACCAAAATGTCCATGTCACAGAATTTGAACACAGGTTTTGTTGTTCTAATTCTGTCTGCTGAGCCTGTTGTCCCAAATCATTATATTTAGAAGACAATTACATGTAATGCCATGTGATTTGGCTGATTTGCTGGGTATAGTAACAAACAATTGAACAAATGAAGTCCATAAAACAAAACGTCCTCTGATCTTATGAATTCTGGAGAAGAAATGTTTTGTGTAGCAACAGTAAGCGACCACCAGAGGGAGCTAAATGCTAGCTAACCAACCTTATAGTAGGCTACCCCGTGTCTACACTGAAGTCTACACTGTAGACTCTACAGTGTAGCGTGTACTGCTTTAGTAGTTTTTAATTGATTAATTTAGTTTACAAACTTCTACAACTGATCAAAAATAAAAAATTAAAGCAAAGCCACGAATATTAGTGCAATTTTCTGAACTAACTTCCTAGAGAATTTGCTTAATTTCATAGAAACTTATGAGGCTCATATCAGTAGAAATAAACCTAATGAAGCAAACCCAATCATATGTGTAAATAGAACCACATTAGTTAATAGTTTGATCACATCTATGGTTAAAATCAAAATTAGTTTATACCCTTGACAGATTTTGATTTGAAGTTATTTTCATTCAACAAGAAGTTCATAAAGACTTTTTAATAATCACTTGGAAATCATCATTGCTACAGTAATGAAGGACCCAATAATTGCTGACCAGATTTTTTGCAATGTTTCCAGTTTTTGAGGGTGGAAGACCTTCTTTGTCGTCACCCAGATTTTTAGCTCCCTCCCGACTCACTCAGCAGATTCAAAGTGTGACTCCACTCCAAAACGTCAACAACACTTGTGCTTCATTCAGTCAAGATCTGTACGAATAATTTCAAAATTATTTACACATTTCAATGTAATAAGATGTTAAAAAAAACAACCATTTTAATTTCATTTAACTTTCTTTAGTGACCACATTTTATTTCATTATTGCTTAAGAATAGGTTTGAATTTAAAAAAAATAAAAAAGGTGTTAATTTTCATAATTAAGTAAAGTAGTGACTGTAGAAAAAAGTATCTTTAGTGTATTTTAGCTTTTGGAATGACTTGCGCTACTTTAATTTGGTAAAGAGAAGAATCTATGAAATTGAATAAGATGAAATATTGTGTACATGAGAGGCATTTCAAAGTATATTTCTTAATCTTTTGAGTGTTTATTAGTTCAAATGACTTCTCTTGTTAAACAAAACGGTAAGCAAAAGATGGATTTTGTTTTGAACAATGATACGCAAGCTTTGTTGCGTTACCGAAATCTGAGAGTATTTGCCAGTTTTCTCATAGACTAAGGAAATATAACGTGTTAACTTTATATTTGTAGCACAAATGCAGGTTTTTAGTGAATCCAAGCCGATAAAAAGTTCACAAAAAGTGACACTTGTCACAGAGTTGGAGTTTTAGCTACATTTACATTTTCTCAAAAGAAAAAAAAAGTAAAAACAGAACAGACGCAAAGAGCTCATCTCACTTGTTTTATCTCCATCAGTCCTGTAGATACGGATAAATAAATAAATAAAGATAGTTTGATGAACTTCTGATAGAGATGACCTATGTCTGCACTTTTTTTTTATGATTAAAGTTAAAAGAAATAAGATGCTTGCATAAATATGGCTTAACTAACTCCAGAGCTGGTTGAAGTGCCATTTAAATAAAACAATACTGAGAACGTCGGGGCGAGGAACCTAGTGGAAGGTTTGAGGAGCAGAACATAAATGAACTGTGTTTATACGATCATCTGTTACCCTGTGTTTGAGCAATTTTGTGGTGCAGGCAAAGCACGTCTCCAGAAACTGAACGTTCCCTAGTACGGCAACTCCTGGATGCTTTTTCTTCCCCCCCATGAAGTCCCTCCAATCAGATTTGCTCTACATTTTCTTTAAAACAGAATCTGGAACTGAACTTGTATCTTCTACAACTGAACTTGTATCTTCTACAAGTTCAGTTCCAGACTGAACTTGATGACATTTGTTGTTCACTTAGGGTCTATATATTAATCTGAACTGACTTGAATTTAATTGAATTCAGTTTAATTAAGCTCTGTGGGAAATTCATTTTTGATTAAATTGCATTTATTTACTGAAATAAACCAAACTATGCTAAACTGATGGAAAAATAAATTGCATTGAAATTCATATTGTGTTATGGAATTCAACTTAATTTTAGAGAATAGAATTTCAGTCTACTTTGAGTCGGCTGTATTAATTTGAATCAGACTAAACTGAGTCAAGTTGAAGTGAACTAAATTTAATTGAACTGACCTGAAGTGACTCGTATTTTTGAACTGAGTATAATTGAGCAGTGGGAGGAAAAAACTCGACACCTGCAAGTTTATGCCTATGACAAAGAACTGAAAGCTCTCTGCTTCTACGCTCCAAATTTAATAACAACCAGAACAAATAAAATGCAAACAGAAATATTATTAAAGCACTAAAACTGCAGTAGTGCAGGACTTAGCCTCTGCTTTCTGCATATATTGCATAATAGATTAATATTTCACTTATGCCTTAACTAAAAAGAAAAGGATTGTTGAAGTTTGTAAAGATGGAGATCATTTTAAACACTTTGTATTCCTCGTGGTGTTATTGGTTATGCTGTTTAAATAAAAATCTGCATGTTTTGGTAAAAACAACATTAATAAATCTCACTCTGTATTCCCATGTGGCGATAACATGTACATAAGCCGTTATGCTGCAGGTCTAAAGAAAATAATCCTAAACCAATGAAATCAAAAGTTTTTGAGCACTTTTATTTTTTTCTTTATTGTATTTGTTTTAGTGAGAATTCATGGTTTTTATCTGTTGCTTAAGGCCTATTAAAGTGTAATAATTTTCCAAGAATCCCATCAAGGTAAATGATTATAAAAGAATCATTAGCTGGATGGATGTTCATGAATGTACTTTGGTCCCCTGGCAGACAAAGGAAGAAAGAATCTCTGTCCTGTCCCTTGGACATTTTAGCCTCTAAATTGGGCTCTCCGATTGCTAAGAGAGGCCCGTGTTTTCACAAACGTCTTTATCCTCAGCGGAGGATTTGATTTTTATCAGACAAGCGGCGCATTGTGCCTGGCGTAACCGATACAGGGCAGACGGGAAGGCTAACGTGGCTCCAAAGCATCCTCTTTGCAAAGATACTTTTAAAATACAAGACAGGTGCATGAGACAAAAAGACCGTTTGTGGTCACTTATTAAGCTAGCTCCTTGCTTACTCTGCAACTAAAAAGGAATTCTTCTTTGAGTCATTTTGAGTTTACTAAAAGCTTTTGTTTTTTCGGGAGGTTCTTTTTGCTTATGTCAGCTCAGCTGCATGAAATCCAATCAAAGCAAGCAGAAGTTCAAAGCCATCCGTGTATATTTAGCCAATAGAGTGGACTATAATACATAGGGATGTGTTGGAATTGGATAATGAGTGGGTGGCACGGAGGCGGTAAAGAAAGAGAAAGGCACTGTAATTACATAAGCATTCTTCCCCATTGGGATCCGGGATCATAGCGGTCTGAACGACTCTTTGCACTCAAGCTCTCGTTAGACGACGACCGTCTGATAATTGTCCAACAGCAGAAAGGTCAGAACTTTTGGTGGGGGGGGGTTGTAACCTTTGCATTCATGTTTTCTGCAAGCACATTGCCAGCGGCGAGGTCAGGTGCAGTTTTCTGTCCTGTACGAGAGTTTCAAGTTTGCTGCAGGTTCAGAAAGGTCATGTGGCGTTCAGCTTTGGTCGCATTGATTGCTGCAGCGGTGTCTTCACGGATCAGCCGGAGAAAATCGAGACAGCACAGCTGCTGCTGACGTTTTCACTAAAACCTGGAAGATGGAGCACGTCACCCCGGTTCTGAAGTCCTTCCACTGTAGACTTTAAAATACTGTTGATAGTTTATAAATCACTGAACGACTTACGTACATTAAAAGATCTGCTGCTGTTGTATCAATCTTCCAGCAGATCTCTCAGGTCTTCTGGTTCTGCTCTGCATCCCCAGAACCAAACATAGAGAAGCAGCATTCAGCATCTGTGCGCCACAAATCTGGAACAAACTTCCAGAAAACTGCAAAGATGCTGAAACATTGATTTTCTTGGTTACTGTATGATGTTTTTAAGGCGCAGAGCACTTTGAATTGCCTTGTTGCCGAAATGTGCTAAACAAATAAATCCCACTTCACTTCACTTGGAGCACATTGCTAATGTCTCTTTCTACAGCAGAAGACGTCTGTGTACAGCAATCCTTGCCACAGATTCTCAGCTCGATTTGGGTCTTGACTTTGACTGGGCCATTCTAACACTTGGCTTGGTGAAAACGTTTCCATTGCAGCTCTGGTTGTTTGTTTAGGGTCTTTGTCCAGCTTGACCCACTCTCAAAACCTTCGGAACCTCCAACAGGTTTTCTTCCACGATTATTCGGCATTTTCTCCATCCATCTTCCCAGTACCAAATGGGGAAAGCTATCTCCTTGGATCTATTCTTCCACCATGTTTCAAAGGTCTGATGGCCTGTTTTTTATTATTAATAGATGTCAGAAATAGGCCTGTCACCATGAAAAGAAATTGCTGCACGATAAATAGTTTGAGTGATCCTTGCGATAAACGATAATACTGTTGTTTTGGGGTCATTTTAAGTCATTGACAGTGGCATAATAATGCAAGTTCGCCCCTCTCAACGACCAATCAACTTTATTTTTCTAAAGAAAAACTTTCACACTGGAACAGGAAGATATTTTAAGTACAACCAAAAAATAAAGTGGAAATAAAAACCACTTAGAACCAAAACCATAAATAAAATGGATCATAAAATCTATGCGAGCAAAATTGCGCTTCAAAAAAATTTTAATCATCACAGAGGAAATTATCGAGCTCATTTTAATTTATGCCTAATTGATTAATTTCTTATTGCCACTACATGCCGCACTTTTCAGATTACATGATTTAAAAAAAATAAACACTTCTTTGTGTTTCTCTATCATAAAAATCTGAGCAAATTTTATTTAGGTTTATCGCTCTAATGTGAGAAACAGTGTAAATGACCAAAGGGTGTAAAATGGGCCCGTAAAACCCAAATGAAATGTCATCTTTGAGCCCATAATGTTTATGACGCAAAACAATGGAGCACTATATTGCCGCTTTGACTCTGGGCTTACACAACGTCTCCCGGCAGCACAATGACACATGGCGGCTTGCCTGCATACATGAGGTGTGGCGCTTTAGTCCAGGATGATTGTGGTTTTCCACACGGTGTTTACAGGATTACGTCTGATTTGTGCTTGAGACAAGAGGTCAGTTAGCAAGACGCAGAGACACAGCTGGGTGCTTTAAAACACGGATAATTGTCGTGTAATGTTGAGAAACGGCGGAGGATGATAAAAGTGAGATTATTTTTTGTTTTGGACAATAAGTCTGCGGTGACTCGGCTGGGTTTTGTTTCTCATTATTTCCTGCCCAATTTAAGCCTCGGTGTTGTGACAAAATCTCTGGAGGGACGAAAACAGTCAACAACTTGCTGCAAAAACAACAGATTAATTTCGAGCCGACCAGATTGCACAGATCGTGAATTTAAATTAGATTGAAAGTCCCTCCACTGGCTCCCTGTAGCTCAAAGAATAGACTTTAAAATACTGTTGATAGTTTATAAATCACTGAACAGCTCAGCACCACAATACATTAAAGATCTGCTGCTGTCGTATCAACCTTCCAGACCCCTCAGGTCTTCCAGTTCTGGTTCTGCTCTGCATCCCCAGAACCAGAACCACACGAGGAGAAGCAGCATTCAGCTTCTATGCACCACAAATTTGGAAAAACTTCCAGAAAACTGTAAAACAGCTGAAACACTGACTTCCTTTAAATCTCGACTAAAAACCCACCTGTTTAGAATTGAATTTGAAACGTAATCAATTACAAATTTAATGATGGAACTTGACTTAGTGTCATGTTTTGATTGTTGATTCTATGTTGCATGACTTGTATGTTTTTGTGTTTGTTATGATGTAAAGCACTTTGAAATGCCTTCCTGCTGAAATGTGCTATACGATTAAAATATGATTGATTGATGTCTGGAAATTGACAACTCAACATAAATTTGCAAGCTAGAAAAGACTCAAAGTTTCTTTGTTTATTATTTTTTTATTTTCCATGCAAAATATGTATAAAACCACTGTGCACAAATACAGTGTGAAAGTGTTTTTTTGTTTTTTTTAAAATCAAAATCATAATTACAGTGAGACAAATAAGACTTTTAACATAAGCCTTTCAAGTCCAAATGATGCTTGGGTTCATTTATTTAATAAAGTCTACTTATACATTTTCCCACATAACAAACACACCGCACTCAATGATAACCTTTATAATATTTACCATATTCAGAAAATAGAAGCCTAAAACACTCATGGGTGAAATATGTTCTAATTTAAAGGAAGGTGGCAAAATCAGATGCTAAAAATGTATTTAACAGTCCTGGAGATACAGCATTTGATAGATGCATGTATTTTAAAAAGTGCTTATAAAGTTGAATTTCTCATGTCACAGTGTCTTGAATATTATCTGAAATTTATTTACATTTAAAAACGAAATTTTAATATTACATTTAGTCGCATTGGGGGACATTTATATACACCATCAATAAAAATGTGTGTAGACTTTTCAGTGTAAATTCCAAGTCAGAAGAGAAAGAAGAATGAGGCTGTCAGACCGTAGAAGTAATAAAACAGGAACATTTTCTTAGTGAACTACATAAAACATAAAGTATACAATGCTTCGTTGAGAATAAATTACAGTGCCTTGCAACAGTATTAATATCTCTTTAACAATTTTAGATTTTGTCATATCACAGCCACAAACTTTTTCTTTGATAGATCAACACACAACTGCAGTATGGAGGGGAAATTATACACAGACATAAAGGTATGGCATATATATTCACTATATACATCAACAACATGTTCTTAGTATGAGCAGAACTGTTCAGTTGTTGAGAGGACAGAGACACACCGCACAGGTCAGAAAACATACGCCACTCCACACTTTCCAGAATCAGAGCAAAAATTAAACACCGCGTTGCATTTTCATTTCACTTCAAATATTACATGATACTTTGTTCCAATCTAAGAAAAATAAAATCCAACTTTAAAACATTGATGTTTGTGGATATGTGACAAAAGCTCGAGCTGTTTTAATAATTTTGCAAGACCATGGATATACAGTATGTTAAAAATAAAGAATTTCTAAAAACATCTGGCTACGTTTGCAACAACAAAAAAAAACTGGAAAAGATTCAATGCCTTTTACAAAATATGAGATTTGCTTTCAATTACACCACCAGAACTAGCTGCTAGGATAATTCATATTGTCTGGTTTTAAGTTAATAGACAGCATTTGGTTTGTGCTGTGTAATTTAAGGCATCAGGGGTTTTCATTCAAGTATCCCTTCATTGTGATGTATAAATATTGCCATGTGTTGCCCACTCTTTTCCAGTCAAATTCCCCTCCACTTTTCGTCACTAAACACTCATAAAATCCAGACAGCAATACGACACATGAAGCTCACTGTTTGGTCCCATGCTTTCGCTCTGGTTTCAGGTGTTTGTCACCTGGGGACGGGGTCCTCATGCATAGACGGTGTGTGATTGCAGAAATCGTTCAGACGCCTGTGACGTTGGCCCAGGCAGGGAAAGTGTCCAGGTGAAACATCGCCTTGCCCCAGGTGTTGATGGCCAGTGTAATGCAAATGATGCCGATAATGTTCATAACTATCCCAGTCTTGGCCTGTTGGGGACAAAAATACATACAAATACGTTTTGTTTTTTTTAAAAGGTTTTGCTTTATTTACTTGAAGTCAATAGATCTGAAAATATTGCTCTGTTCAATTTATTGAAGGTTTTCAGTTCAGTGACAGTTTGTCAAAACTGTCCTCTGAGTGGCAGCTACATGGCTACTTGATAAAACAAATTTTAAACAGTAAAAAAAATAAAAACTTATCTCCTTCGCTTCGCTTTGTACTAAGGGTCTGGGCTCTCGGCTATTGAGAAATGAGTGCCAACCAGGCAAATTAGCAAACAGAAGCAGAAGCTGTGAATGACATTGTTGCCCGTTTTTTTGCACGGTTTTCATACTTGTCTACCTGTACATTCAGCAATGGCAGAGGTGGAAGTGAACGAAGTCGTTCTGTCCGTGTTGGCTCCGCCTCCAAATGTTGAGTTAACATTGACAGCCATCTTGTTCGGCTCGGCACTTCTCTCTTCGCAGAGGAGGATGGTTGTTTACAGCGCAGGCAATTTCCGGTAAGTTTCTTGGAGTCGAAATGGAGCGATGCATGTGTCACGGGCAAAAGCAGAATTTAAAAATTCTGCTTTTGTCCACGCCTCCAGGAAGCGATCATTTCTCAATAGCTGAGAGCCCAGACTCTGTACCAAGAGAAGCGTAAAACAAGGGGCTGCTTTTTTACCAGGCTACCCTGGCATAGGTCCTTCTCAGTTGCAGTATTCTGCACAGCTTCTCCCACACGCTTGGAAGGAGACACAGGCACAAAAGTTAGGGTGATTATTTCCTTTTAAGCTACATTTTAGTTACAAGATGTCACTAAAAGTTTTGTATCAGACTTACTTCTAACCTTTTATCGGTTTGGTTCTTGGGAAATATATATACGCTTTTCACCATGTTTTATAAAACCGCTTGGGCTGCAACTATAGACGACATTAAATACAGGTTCTTGTGTCCTAATTGTATAACAGCATCAGCAAAAGTCATGGCACCATCAGATTCAGCATATCATTTACAAAATAACCCCCACAATCAACCGTCCTACTCACCATGTCAGCAACCTTGAGGTGTCCATAAGAGAAGACTATGGCGTTGGGAGGGGTGGCGACGGGCAGCATGAAGGCGAACGAGGCGCTCAGCGTGCAGGGCACCATGACGTACAGCGGATTGATTCCAATGGACTGAGACTGCAGTAATCACAAAGGAGGTTTTTAAGACCCTAAGGCTGGGATGAAAACAGACGTGATCGCATAATCCTCGGCTACTCTATCTGGCTATTTTTCCCTCCCAACCACAATCGTTGACTCATAACTCTGAATGAAATGTGTGCAGTTCTGCCCGGAGTGAAAACTCTCATTAGGTGGGTATAATTAAGAGGTAATTCCTGCTGGCCTTGTGCTGAGTCAAGACGTCCAAAATAGAAAGGCGCTACATGTGTTGGCGATAATGGCAGACTGCTGGGAACTAAGGGAACGTTGCTGAGTGGAATTTGCTTCTGAATTACATGTCACGAGGCGCAGAGGCTCGGAACAAGTGCACAGTAATTTCTGTTTCTCAAAATAAACAGTGAAAAGAACTAAACTTCACATTTAAACTGTATATCAGGTCACCGCAATGATAGTGTTTTGTCTATGTAAATAGATTTTGCTTTAATCATCTAGATTTCCTCGACATCATGGCACACAATGCAATGGACCGTAAAACTATTATTACTCCAGGTTTTCATTTCCAAAGCTCTAGCTTTGCTCATCTGATTGAATTACTCATTCCCCCTATTTCTTGCAGAAAACTAGTTTGCACATTTGGTGACACAATATACATTCTCCTATAAGTGTTTCACAGTTTTTCAGATTGAAACCACAAACTTCATCATTTCTTTTTGGAATATCGGTGATAGAGCCAGGTACAAATCAGTTCACAGTTCTGAAGAGAAAGGAAAAGAATGGATCATTTTCTATTTTTTTTCTTTTACAAAAAGTGATCAGAAAGACTGCCGTCCATTAGTATTCAATCCCTGAATCAATACTTTGAAGTACACACACAGTGAGCAACAAACTTGATTTTATTTCAGTGCTTTAAACCTTGCCACATCTTTATCTCCAATGTTTATGGTGTGTTTCTTTCCTCTGAGTAATGGATGATTAATAATACTATAAATCACAGTATTTCACGTTTTTATAACAAACCTCCCCTCCCACAAAAGCTATGTCTAGTACCTTCCACTTTGTTTTGGTTTACCACATAAAAACATACTAACCATGACAAAATGTAAATAAATAAAAAAAAAAAAGAAAAACTTTAATGGGTATAAATGCTTTTGCAAGTCACTTTTTTGGTACAGATTCTTAGCTTTGCTTTTTATAGATATTATGTAGCCGGGTGGTAAAGGTTTTCTTTTATATTACAGTAGCAATACTAGTGAATTATTTTGGGTTCAGTGATGTAATTTTATTTGTGTTTTTTTTTTACATGTAAATATGTTCATGTAGTCGGTCTCTAGTGCTGCACATTGTGACCACAAGAGAGCAGTGTTTCAAG
>CAEFZX010023879.1:0-37170 GCA_903066825.1 Alfaro cultratus | reverse complement strand
GTTGTTGTTAGGATGCAGACTGCGATGTGAAGCAACAGAAACGTTGTTAGGATGCAGACTGCGATGTGAAGCAGCAGGAACGTTGTTGTTGGGATGCAGACTGCGATGTGAAGCAGCTGAAATGTTTAATCTGGTTTCTCCCTGCAGGTCTCTCTTCGGAGCGATACTCACAGCGGGACAGGAGCCTCCCACAGGACCCGCGTTTCCAGCACTGCGACTGGGCCACCGGCGTCACCGTGACAACCAAGTTGCCCAGGAGGAGCCCCGCCCCGTCTCCAGAGCGGAGCCCCCCTCCGTCCTACCCGTCCCCAGTGGCCACGCCTCCTCCCTCCCCCTTCCAGTGCTCATCGCCCAGCCCCAGCCTGCCGCCCTCACCCTCCCAGTGCCCCTCCCCTGACCCCAGTCCTCCGCCATCGCCATCCCAGTGCCCGTCCCCGTGCCCTTCCCCGGATCCCAGCCCACCCTCGTCCCCGCTCACCTGCCCCTCGCCGCTGCCCAGCCCACGCCCTTCCCCCACCCGCTCACCGTCACCTGAGACCAAGCCGCCGCCCTCCCTGCGGCGTCTGCCTGCTAACGAAGGGAAGCCGCCTAACGAGCTGCAGGTTTCCCCCAAGGAGATTCCAGGTAACATTCTGCAACCTGAGCTCGGCTCAGCTGCTGATCCGTCTTTAACCCGTCCAGAACCTCCAGAACAGAATCGTTTTGTTCCTATTGGGAAGTAAATTATTTAATTTGACCATTGACCTGCACAGTGGAGCAGTTTATTTTAGGGTCGGGAGGATTGGGATCAAGAAAGTAATTTTGAACTTGAATCAGTCAATATCCATAATTATTGATTAGTGTTTTATTTTAAATATCTGAAATACTGAAACAACTGATGTGATCTTTCCTGCTGTATCCAGTTTTCCATAAGGTGTTTTATATCTTATGGCAGTTATGCGGCGAAACTTTAAACTGCTGCTGCTTCAGCAACAGGTCGTTGCTAGGTAACCAAAGAATGAACAAGTTGCTAGGTAACCAGAGTGAGAGAGTTAGTAGATTCCACCAGCTAAAGCCTTTCCTCTGCCTACATCTCCCAGAATGCCGTGCGGTTCTGGATTGGAGTTCAGTGGAACTCCAGTTCACCAATACGACCAATATAGAAAATATTGGTTGTATTTTCTATTGATATTGATCACATGTCTATTGCAATATTGTTAATGTTATTGATTTATTCCTCCCAGAATCCAAAAACAGGATGGAGCCAGCATCGGTTCCTTCAGAGACGGATCCGTTCACGGTTCTGCCTCTGAGGATAAAATCTTCCCCGTCCAAATCTCAACGAATGGAGGAATCGGAGGGAGAGGCAGAGACACTGGTGAAAGTAAAGGTTGCAGCAGCAGAAGAAGAGGTTCATCTGGAGGAGGGACATAAGGAGGTTGCTGAGCAGAACCAATCTGAACAGAAGGAACCCAACGGCGGCTCGTTTGGCCGTCCTGTCAGAGACCTGGACAGTGTCGTGGACAAAAACCTGATGGAGTTTTCCTCGGACCTGCAGCTCCTCCTGCAGGATGAAGGCGTCAACTACAGCCTCCCCTCGCTGCCGCCGGCGCCGCTGCCAGCGTACGCATCGCTGCCGCAGTTCTCGCCCTACGTCTCCTTCTACAACCCCTGCCCTCCGGTCGCCGACTACGTTGGCTCGCTGCACGACAGCATCGTCAGCCTGCTGGTGGAGAGCGAGGACTGCGGCGCCCCGGCGGAGGCGGCTGTTGGGATTCCTGTCGACGCCGCACTGGCCAACACTGTCAGCGACTTCGTGGCCAGCGTCAGAGCAGGGAAGGCTTCAGCAGGTCAAACCGCCGCTACCCAACAGTTCTCTGACTGTGACCCAACCTCTGGTTCTGGTTCCGCCTGGAGCCACGCGGCTCATCCTCAGGACGGCGCTGCGATTCGGACCGTCCTCTGCTCACCTGCAGAGGAGGCTGGAGAGACTCTGACGGACGTGGACTGCACCATAACCATGTCAGGACTTGGATCTGGTTCTGAAACCCAGCATCCACAGGTCGCCAGTCCGAACCCCGCCTCTGCCTCGGTTCTGGAGCCCAGCTCGGCACCCGTTCCATCGACTACACACATCAGCTCTGTGATCGACCGACTGGAGCCGAACGTCTTAAATAATCTGGCGAAGATTCTGAAGGACATCAAGAGGAAGACGCCGCAGTTCTACGTCCACTGCCCAGAACCGGACGACCCGGTCTGCAAGGAGGTCAAGGTAAGCTGGGAGGCCCACCAAATTCTGCTGGACAACAAACTGGCCCAGAAGTTATTATGATAAACAATAATGTTGTTTTGAGATCATTTTCTAGTAATATAATGGTAACGGCACAATGATGACGTGAGAACACTTTCTCCAAGGTCCATAAACTTTAAATTCTAACAAGCATTTAACACTGGAACTGGAAGGCATTTTAAATATACAAAATAAACAAACAGAAACGACAAACAGCTTCACAATCTTAGTCAAACATGTAAAAACAACTTTAAATTATTCAGTCAGTGAAATGAGGAGTATAACAGCCAATAAAAAATAAATATACTGAAGCTGACAAAAACTAATTCAAATATATTGAATCTTTGTGTCTCTAGTTAAAATATTAACAAATAGCTGACTCTGCATTTAGTAAGTTCTTCAGTTTGAACGTATTTTCACAAATACAGATAAAAATTGCTTTGATTAAATATTTAAGCACACACTCTTTATCTTGAAGGTGATATTTAAAGGGCCACACCAAAGGCAGTGGCGGGCCAGATTTAGCCCTGGGGCCTCGAGTTTGACACTCGTGGTTTATGTGTTGTTTGCGTGTTGTTGACCTGCAGGAATATCTGGTGAGCCTGGGCAACGTCCATCAGAGTCCGGCAGACTTCCTGCACCAGGACAACACGGAGAACGGTCTGCTGGTCATCATCAAGAACCAGGACATCGCTGGACACGTTCATCAGGTACCTTAACGGACCCGCATGATGCGGAAAAACGCACTGCAGTGAGATTCAGGCTGTTTTCACACCTGATAGTCCAGTAGACTCAGTTCAATTAGAAACCAAAACTGCAACATTTGTTACATTTTCAGTTGGTGCAATTTCACACCTCACTGAGTCAAACCAACCAAACTAATTAAAAAACTGTTCCCCTCCTCGCCTGGGGGGGGCGCTGCTCCAAGAACCAGTAAAGGAATCAACACAAAACCACTGAAGACACTGTGCACAACTTCCTTCTTTGCAAAATAAATAAAAATAGAGTAGCATGCAGTTTGCTAGCTAGAGTTAGACGTGAGTAGATGCAACTTGCTGGCTGCTGCTACTCACGTCTGGTAAAATGCTAGCTAACTAGCTAGCAACCTTGCTAGGTTGCTAGAAAGGTTTTGCTAGCAAAACCTTGCTAGCAAGAGTTTGTAGGCGTGATTAGGTGCATCTAGCTAGCAAGCAGCTAGTCATGTCTACTAACTCTAGTAGAGCTGTAGTTTCCATGTCCAGCTGATGTAACCATTCCTGGTGTCCATGTCAGATTCCAGGCCTCATGTCCTTAAAGCACCACTCCTCTGTGGTGTTTGTGGGCATCGACTCTCTGGACGACATCAAGAACAGCAGGTGCATCGAGCTGTTTGTCTCCGGAGGCTGCATCGTCTCCGACGAGCTGGTCCTCAACCCGGACGTCATCACTCACAGTACGTAGAGAATCAGAATCGGTTTTGTTTTTGTTGCGTTTCCTTGCGCCGTAACGATCGCTGATGTGTTTTACTGCAGATCGACTGGCTGCTCTCCTGATGCTCCTAGAGAAGCACAGCTCTCCAGAAAGTCTCTGGAGGTGGAAGATCCACTGCAAAACCCACAAAAAGCTGAAAGAGCAAGCCAGGTACACAATATAACTTAAGGTGTAGCTTTCAGAATGACTCCTTAAACACAGATTAATTGACTCCAACCTCTAGAGGAGACCTATTATACTTCCTTGAACAGGTTAGCATAAATCTTTGAGTTATACAAAATATCTGCACCACATTTTTTTGCACAAAATCATTCCTAGACAATGAGATGTTAGTCTGCTCAGTCTGCCCACGCCCCCAACTCAATGTTTATACTCATACGTAAAAATGACTGCAGACAGATGGGCAATTATACAACCGTAGAGTTTCCTGCATAGCCAACTGAAATGTAATAAGTTGTTTCGGGATCGTAAGTCAACAAGAAAACACTTGTCTTTTCCAGCAGCCGTTGTGCAGCACATAAAGAGGTAAAACCATCTAATCAAAGTGCTGAAACTCTGCTGGGGTTGCTAGGTAACAGGCGGAACTCTGCTGTGGTTGCTAGGTAATGGGCGGAACTCTGCTGGGGTTGCTAGGTAAGAGGCGGAACTCTACTGTGGTTGCTAGGTAATGTGTGGAACTCTGCTGTGGTTGCTAGGAAAAGGGCGGAACTCTGCTGTGGTTTCTAGGTAACAGGCGGAACTCTGCTGGGGTTGCTAGGTAACAGGCGGAACTCTACTGTGGTCGCTAGGTAATGGGCGGAACGCTGCTGTGGTTGCTAGGTAACAGCTCAGTGGTTTGTGACTTTACATTCAAGAGATTTTTGAAACAGCTCACTTTCCACACACCAAAAAACATTAATTTATTGCTCTTGGGTTGTTTATAGAAGCAGTTGAAACCCAAATGGAGGGAAAAAAAATTGTGTTGCTCTGCTTCTGCTGAAAGATTTCAGATTCGATGACCCTAAGGTCATGTTTGGAGATGTTGCAGCTGCTTTTCCCCCAAGTTTTGATGTTTGTCTGTTCAGGTTCCGGAGGGACGCAGCCAACCTGCTGGATCTGCTCTCGGCGTACCAGAAGCGGCAGATCGTAGAGTTCCTGCCGTATCATCACTGTGACATGACAAACCGTCAGTCGCCAGACCTCGACTGCCTCACCGAGCTCCAGGCCCGATACACGCAGTTCCGACACACGGTCTACCTCACTGGTACGGCAGCCACTCTCACTACTGTATGTTTACTGTAGCAAAAATACACTACTTTTTTGATTTTTAAAACATTAAATGTTTTTCTGGAGTTATAAATGAAGTAAAATGGTTTTTAAAAATACAGTAGAGCATTAATCAACTTCAACTGACTGTTTTGTTGTTCCATTAACAACAAAACATTGAAGTTGTTTTGTATCCAGCAGTCTTCAGCTAATGCGCTAGTAGTGGAGCAAGGTTAAGCACACTTGGCGTCCCTAGTGCTGTGTTGAAACTTTACTATTACAAACTTTTCAGGTAGTTAGGTGTTGATATTTATGTTCTTATTTTTATGAACAGCAACTCCTCGTTATTGATATTTTTCTCCAATAACTTTATTGAAAACAGGAAACCTAGAAACAAAATAAAACAAACATGTAAATTATGTCAGAATTAAATTGGTCCTCAAGGGTTGTAGTATTTAAAGGGCAAATATAATTTGAATTTAAACTTGATTTAAAAATTATAAATAGTGTCATATAATTCAAGATAAGAAAATAAGTTTTGTGTGAATGGATGAGTGACTTATTCCCAAGTTTGGTGCATATTCTTCTCTGTCCCAGTGACCTGATTCACAAAGCAAATAACACTGATGATTTGGTGGAGAAAACTTTAACCAAGCAGTACGTTTGAGAACTTTTAGAAATATTTTGATTATTTGCAAAAATGTCTACGAATGCGACTGAGCACCATCAGATTTTAGGTTTCTGGAGGTTTCACAGAAGCCAGATTTTCTCCAAGCCTCAGGAACGGGTATTAAATGTCAGCGATTTTTTTATTTAATTTCTAAACTCAGAGCACCCTTTCGATAAGTTTCCTGTCTACTCCAACGGGGGGATCATCGTGGCCGGGATGGAAGAAATCGAGCGCAGCTTCAGCCGGCTGGTTGGCTGTCTCAGCGTCAAGGACAAGCAGTTGTTCCTGGAGGATCTGCTCGCTCCCAAAGGTCGGTTCCTGCTGCTCCAAACCTCCTGAACCTGAAACTTTATTTTAGCCACACTTTGACATGGGTATAAATCAACTTTATCAATGAATCAAATTGTTGGTTTTGGAAGATTTAATTTTAGGAAAATCTGGATTTTTGCGCTCTTTGGATTTCCGTAGTTCAGTGATGTCAGAGCGGCCATCTTGTTTAACAGCTTTTATTTATTTGGACTTTGAATTCAGATCAACTCTACGACGGAGTATTGTATTTATTTTTTTTAAATTGAGAATAAAATCATAAGACGAAAGTTGAAATTTTGGTCTCAAAAATTTTTTGAGACCATTTTAGAGTTATATAATGATAATGGCATAATGATGAAAGAACAATAAGATCAATAAACTTCAAATTCTAATGAACATTTAACACTGAAACTGGAAGACAATTTAAATATCTAAAATAAATAAACAAGCAGAAACGACAAATGATATGAGTTATGAAATCTCTAAATAAAACTGTCCTTCAAAATATGAGCTAATTGAGACCAAAACACCAAACTGAAATGTTTTACCATCCAGTTTATGGTGGAAAGAGAGAAAAGAAAAAACAATAACTCATCAAAATTGAGATAATTGGGCTCGTTTTGATTGATGTGATTAATTGATTTATTTCTGCGTCCCTCTGAAGTCTAGAGAAGCTCCGGCGGACCGGATTTGGACCTTCAGTTTGACACTAATTTTAGCGTCGCTCCTGACCTTCGTTGTTCTTCTCCGCCTCCAGGTCTCGGCCAACAGTCTCCGTCCACCGCCGATCGCCTCCACCCCGTTACCGATAGCAACCAGACGCCCGACGTCCTGCCCACCTGGCCCCTCGCCCCCGACCAGTTGGCTCCAGACGCCGGCAGCGAGCGTGTTTCCGTGACGACCAGCAGAGACATGGAGGTGCTGCAGCAGGCCATCAAGGAGATGCGGGCGGAGCGCCTGAAGCAGCTGCAGCAGCTGCGGCAGCAGCAGCAGCTGCTGGAGCTGCAGGTGGAGTCAAGCGACAACGGCCTTCCTGCCGCTGCTGTGGAGGGCGGTCACGTCACACCGCCCACGGACCTGGCGGCACCGCCGGAGTCGGTCCGGTTCACGTCCGGCAGGAAGGCGGTGACGGCGACGCTGGACTTGATTCACTCCGGTCTGCAGCTGGAGATGTGGGAGGACCAGAGGTCGGAGGACAGACGGCGGCCCACTCCCACAGAGGGACACTCGGCCCAGAACCACACAGAACTGTCCAATCAGAGCGCAGCTGCTCGGTCAGCTGACCCAAATGGGCCGGACTTCGACAAAGAACCGAAGCGACGACGAGAACCCGACCGATCATCAGGCTCTCCTGAAGAGGGCGCCGTCTCCAGGTCAGTTAAAGGTTCCTGTCCATGTCGGATGGGGTCAGAGGTCACAGGGTTAGATTCTATAGTTGAGACAGATGTAAGCAAAGATGAAGTAAAAAGATCAGAGGTCAGAACTAAACGTGGTGGAAGTCAGGACAGATGCTGACAGTTTCCCTCGCTCTGATTGATAAATTTATTTTAAAAAGTTAAAACTGGAACGAGAAGATTTTTAAATATCCAAAATAAAAAAACAAATCAACCATGGCTAAAACGATTAATCAGATGAATTGATTTTTGAAATGATTAATTTTATAAATTAATTAACTGGAGTTTTCTGAATCAAAAAAGTTAATTTGATTAAAGAACAGATCAGTTTAAGCCAACACTGCAAAAAATATAATGTAACATTTTGTATTTAAGATAAAAATTATTTTTGTAAATATTCACCCAGAAATCCTCACATTGCAGAGTTTTAGCTTCACCTGCTTCAGATTCTATAAAAATCTATTAAGCAGCTTTTGCTTTCCAGTTATTAATCAATAAATCAATAATAGTTTTTATTTATCAGAATAAATTTCCTGGTTTCACCTGGTCATGTTTTCTCCTGCAGATCCTCCCAGTCCAACCAGCAGCCGCCTGTCGGCGCCGAAGCGGCTCCCCAGAGCAGTGCAGAGTCCCAGATCCCCGTCTTGATGCACCGGGATCAGAACCAGCCGGGTCCGGCTCTGTTTGGCCAGCCGCCGCAGCGTAGCATCGGCCTGCTTCAAGTCCCCCAGCTACCCCAGTTCCACGGCCAGCATTTCCACACCGGACCCCTACTGGGAGCCCTGCGCCCGCTGGGGGCCCTGCGGGGCATCATGGGTCCCCCGCCCATCTGGCCCGGCGGGCTGGCTCCCACGGCCAGCCCCCTGGTCTGGGGCCTGCAGCAGCCGGGCGTGGACCTCCTGGGCGGGTTCTACGGCCCTGCAGGTCCGGGCGGGAGCGCGTACCGAGGCGCCCGGCCCGGCGGAGGTTTTAACAGGATGTAGAGGAGAGCCGGGTCTGTTGATCCGGAAACGGGTTGAACACAAACAATAAAGATTATTATTATTATTATTACTAAACAACTTGAGGGTTTCAGTCATGACTGTTTACAGTCAGAATAAATCCGGATCATTTCAGGAAACACTAAGCAAATAAATGAGCAGATGTAAATATTTACCAGCGTGTAAATAAGCAAAAGTTTTCAACGTTTTCAATGAAGAGCGCAGATGTTTTCACTGTCTGACGGACATGAGCTGCTCGCGCTCTGGAAACTCAAACCACAGGAGGACATGGCCTTAAACCAGTGGATGTTTGGTTTGGTGCACTGGGAACTGTTTCTGTTCTGTTGCTGTAGAGAGAAAATCTGTTAACAAATGGTTTTAACTTAAATCAGTTTTTATGTTTGGTTTTTTTTCTATATCAGGTTTTTGTATTAAAATCCCATGAAAACAGAAATACGTTTTTCTTTCCCTCTGTTCAAAGTGTTGACACATCTTGAGGATGAATGATTTGTCCACAGAAGGATCAGGAAATGGATCAGCGGGATCCAGGTAACCCCACACCTGATCACAGCAAACTACCCACCACCTCATATTTTTAATTAAGTACATTTTCCATAAAAATTTATAGTTACTCTTAAGCAGTGTGATTATGTCCCAGTAAATAAATGTCATCTGGGGATTAAATGTTATTAAACCATTAATAAACTGTCAGTTAATGGTTCATTAAATGATAATTAGTTCCAACTTAGACCAGGGCTGCTCACACCTTTTCCTAAAATGACCAACCCAAAGAGATCTACTTCAAAATACAAAACTGTTTGACGACATGAGCACATTTATATAGAAATATATTGAGAATTCTTTATGCATTTTATTCTGTATTTAAGTGATACGTTTTTATCTTATGAGTTGGTTCAGCTTTCTAACTCATTTTTATATCCTTTCTTAAGTTTAAGAAAAAACTTAAGGGTAAAAATTGGAGGGAACTCGATATCTAGCTAGTTTTTCTACTCTCATTGCCGTTGTTTGCGCTTGCCCAGTGACGTATGCGTCAGAAAAGTCTTCTTCTCTTTGTTATATTGGCGATTGGCAAACAAGTAAATATTGCTACCAACCGTTTCAATCAATTGAGGCTGACGTCTAGTTTATATTTTTATGTCATAAGATCAGAGCCGGCCCAAGGCAAAGCAAACTAAGCAGCCGCTTAGGGCCCCAGGACCACCAAGGGGCCCCGAGTGGAGCTGATTTATTTATTTTTTTAGTAATTTCTATGTCATTATAATATCAAAAACACACAATTTCACTATGAAGTGATTTGTTTTCACAATAATATATATTTGATAATGTATGTATAAATCATTATTTTATCAATCAACTCATTTAAAGTTTAAAGCAGCATAAATGTTGGGCTGTTGAACTGAACCGCTCCAGGAAGCTATCAAGCTAATTTTCTATTAGCAGCTTTACAAATCTTTTACATCACCAAGACACATTAAAACAAACTTTATCTTGTTTTTTTTCTATTCCTTTCTTTTCTCCTTCCCGGAAGGAAAAGGACGTTTGGATGCTAATTACTAATTGCTCAGCAGCTCATGATACCGGCGAAGCGTGCAGTACCTACCGCGGCCACCAGGGGGCCCCAAGAGCAATTTATTTTGTTTCTCTTTATCCATAAAAATAATGATTTATAGATACATTATCAAATATATATTATTGTAAAAACAAATCACTTCATAGTGAAATTGTGTGTTTTTATATTATAATGGCATAGAAATTAGTTCTAAAAAAATAAAGATCAGCTCCTTTGAGGGGCCCCTTGGTGGTCCTGGGGCCCTAAGCGGCTGCTTAGTTTGCTTATGCCTTGGGCCGGCCCTGGTAGACATACATGTAAAGGAAAGCTGGCTCTTTTAATACTAGAGAATACTCTGCTTTTTAACAAAATCTTTGCTTATGAATTAATCGCTGATCAACTTTAGGTTCATTAATCTGTAACTTGCTTCCCTAATGTTAATGTAGCACCAATAAATGCTCCCTAAATAACATTTAATCCCCTGATTTCTGGAGATGTGGGCAGGTGTTTATTAACTAGGTGCAGAAAATTATTAATTTGTATTCAACTATCTTATTTACAAAAACAGTTTTTACACTAAAGGAAACAAGACTTGAAGAACTGACTGTTGTTAGTTCTTGATTTGAGCCTTGCTGGTTCTTCTTTTTTCTTTTCCTGAACAGAAAATTTTGGTTATGAACCATTCAAACAAACATTTTAAAGTTTTATTTTATTATCTTTGTTTGATGGAAAACAAAGTTCATTTTAGATTTTATTCACACCTAAAAAGAAGGCGAACATTGAACTATGTTCATATTTGCATCCTGCCAGATTCTTCGTTCTGGTTCTCAGGTTGTTTTGTATTTTTCTTCCTCAAAACTTCAGAAAAAAAGAAAACCCTCTATGAGAGGCAAAAATAAACAGAAACAACTGGTTTAAATCACTGGCATCCCAGGCTGTGCAGTTATGGCAGGTCGTTTTAACATAAACTCAGTGTCACCTGATTACCTGTATTCTAGCTTAGAATGAGAATCTGCTAAATTTTTATTATACAAAATGGAAATTAAAGATTGCTTCATTCACATTCAGATGAGTAAGAATAATTTAAGATATCTTCAACTGCATTTTAACAAAACAGATTTTCTATCTGTTCTCTTCCAGAAAACATGTTGGACGTAAACATGGCTTTGAAAAGCTAAATGTGCTGCCGTCAACTCATTCCCAATTTTTAATTTTTCATCGTTTAAATTTTAAAATCCTATGTAAATCTGTGACATTTTTATTTGTCAGAATAATTCAATAGATGAGTGATGTCATTCTGACGAGTCAGAATGTTAATTCAAGATCATCTAAAATAGAAAAGCTGTCTAATTAGATATCTCCAGTTCACTTGGAGATTTCTGAAAAGGAATTTCAACTTGTAAAAATTACAGTTGCAGTTTTTTCACAAAAAAAAAAAACATTTAAAATATCAAAATTATAATTAAAATCTAAATTTATTTTTGACAAATTGTAATTTATGTTTCACAGCCAGTAATTTATAGTATATATCCTGAATTTAAACTTCCATACAAATTTATTGTAACGTAATTTTTACAAGTCAGAATGTAATTGGAGATATCTGGAATTCAACTCAGGTGAAACAGATTTTATGCTAAAACAGTCTGCCATACAGAGTGCAGCAAGACTTTGTCATGTCAACATTGCAGCTTTAAAACATCTTTAATCAGTTATCAATAAACCAAACTTTAAATAACATTAACAATAAATAAAAAATGGAACATTTAGAAACTAGGTGCTCGTCGTTCAGCAGGAAACTGGGAGACAAAACCGTTTTTAACAGCGACTGTAATGAGGTAGAACCTTCATGTTTGTGCAGATTGATGGTAAACTGAGGGAAAGTCGCTCGTTTAAACTTTCCCCTCCATGAAAGAACCACAGCAAACCGAAGCAGGTTTCTGTTAGTGTTTATCTTCAGGCGGTTCCCGTCCTCGGTAGAACAGGAAGTCGCATCAGCAGCAGTGGGAGGAGCTTCCAGACGCCGCCGCCGGTCATGTGCGGTGAGCTGCGGAGAGCGCGCGCTGCTCGTTATCACGGCGGTGCCGGACGGGCTTCAGGTCCGTCTCCAGCTCCTTCTGCTTCTGTAATAAACCCTGAAAAACAGACAGCGGCTGGCTGAGTGGGTTCACCTGCAGGCGGAACCGATCCGAGGGAAACCAGCTGCTCTATGGTTCCGGTAAGGCCCAAACTACCGGAGTCTGGAAGGTACCAACCGGATCGATCAATCTGATGACAGAAAGCTGAACTCATTTCACATTAATATTATGACTTAGTTTCCCAGTGTAACTAAAAAGCTTCGTAACCCAAAACTGAACTTACTAAAATTACTTAAATGCACGTTGTTTGTTATATACATTATATTATATGTTTAGTTTATTATTTTTATATTCTATACCTTTTTATGCTCTTATAAGAATTTCCTTTCTCATTTTACATGACCTGAAAAGTGTGGCGTAGCTCTCCGTCAACATTTGTAGAGTTTATGGGGTGTGAATACTTTTCCGGGATTTAGTCGTCATCGTGTGTTTTTTCCTGCTCTTCATGGGGAGCCAGCAGGTGTGTCTGGGTTACCTGCCGCAGCCGGGCCAGGCCTCTCAGGATCTCCTGCTGGCGCTGGGAGCCAGGCAGCATCTCTGGGTGGAGCAGCGGGTCCTGATGCGAGGAGCCGGGAGGAGGAGCTGAGGCCTCAGGAGGAGGAGGGCCTGACCAGGAGAGACAAGGTTCTGATTGGTAATAACTCACCAGAAACAGACAAACTGGACCTCCTGACACTCTTTTAGGTTCTGTCGACCCAGGTTACAGAGAAACATGGCTGCAAAGCTTATTAATATAATCTCAGTGTTGAAACTAATAAAGTTTCTGTTCTGTTTAATCTGTTCCAAAATAAAACCCAGTTGAGTTTTTATTTTGGGAGAGATTAAAACCTTTCAGTTGGGCAGAAAGCTGCCCCCTGGTGGTTGACAGGAGAAACAACATCGTTACAACCTACAGATCCATTTTCATGATGTCAGCAGAACAAAACTTGTTTAGAGCTGCAAATGTCACACAACACTTCATTTTAGATAAATATCTACTTTTGGAAGTTGACATTTTATTTTCTTATGTTTTCTAGAATTTCTTGCATTGTTTTACTGTTTGATAGGAACAGATACAAAAACAGATCAAAACAATCTAAGGTCTGGTATAGATAGTTCACAGCACCAGAAGGATGTTTATCAGTTGATTAAAATGAAAAGTTAACATTAAAAACAATAAAATGATATAAAACCGACATAATACAATGCACGTAAGGCTTCTGAATCAAAAACTGATATTTTAAAATGAATTCTGGTTCGTCTTTAGCCAATTCTTAAGCCTTAAAATTTATATTTATATGTCAGTTTTGGTTTTAAGGGGATCCACGATTAGTTGCAACAATAAAATTTGAGAAATATTTATTTTAGATGTAAAAACAATACAGTAAAGCTGTTTGGTTTTAATATATTTAAATAAAATAGTGTCACAGGGACGTTGCATTGCATTCTGGGTAAATGACACATGCTAGGTCCCATAGTGCTAGCTCTGTCCAGCTAAAACAGTAATGATTTCCTGAGTTATATAGAGTAGTTTAAATTCTGTTTTTACAATTTAATATATATATAAATTTAGAAAAAATAGGATGAATTTTTCCCCACGTAGGATTTAAAATGAAATATAAAAATAAAAAAAGCACAGATTCAGAACTAAACACATTGCTGCTACTTTTAGTGTCATTCTTTGTGGAAATTCACTGTAAATATTGCAGGAATAAACTGAATAACTGTTACAAACCAGTGTTTGTTGTCTTAATATCTTAATTTAGAAATATTGAAATGTTATCCAAAGTTACTAAGAACCATTGCAGATCACTGTTGTGGAGTTTAAAACATTTGGAATGTTTTTCTAACCAGGGTGTGTCCTGGGTGGCGGCGTGTCGGCGGGCTCCAGGGGGTCCAGGCTGAAGACCTCAGCGCTCCGGAGGTAAGGAATGAACTCCAGGGCCGGAGGAGGAGAGCCGGAAGCCTGCTGACTCTGGGCAGGAGGAGAGCGCCCCCTGCAGGATGCCACAGTCCAGCTTTAACCTCTCTGATCTCTTCACTGTTTTATTAAAGAAACTGAATGATCTGAGACAGTCCTGCTAAGATGAAACTCATTTATTCTCTCTTTATAAACTACTGCAGTTCCAGTGGCGCTGGTCGCAAATTACCAACTTGGGAAATTGGTGAAAAAATCCAAATTCTCCAAAAATTAAATCTTCAATAACTAAAAATTAAACTAAGAAATAAAGTAGATTTTTTTAATAATTTTTTTTGCCCAGGCCTATTTAAACCACATAATGAGGGCAGAACGTTTCAGGTTTATGTGGAGCTGCTCACCGGTCCGTGTCGATGTTTCCTTTCAAACCCGATTCCACCTGAAACATCAGCGCTCATTAGCAAACGACAACAACATCGTTCATTTAAGTCCAGTATCATTTTCTGGTTCTCCACCTTCTTAGCGAGACTGGTTCTGTTCTGCTGGCCGTTGGGGCAGAGCCGGGCCTCCTGCTGGGGAGCGGGCGGTTCTGTTCTGGTCGGACGGGCCTTCTGCAGGGCCAGCAGCTCAGCCTGCCTCCTCAGTCGGCTCTCCTGCCGGTCCCTCTGCAGGGCGACCGGGTAGCGCTCCGAGGCGGGAACGAACCGCCGGCTGGGCCTGGAGAACCGCAGCAGGGACAGAACAAAACCGTTTGCTTGAGTCACTCTGAGCTCGCCTAGCCTAATCAGCACTCATATCAACCTCTCCTCTGATTGGCTGAATTCTAAACATATCTCAGGTAAATGTTTACATCCGATGCTCCCATAATTTGTAGTGACTTATCGCATAAACAAGCTTATTTAAATGTGGTTTTAATGTAATTTCTTATTTAATGGAATCAATAAAATTGCAAAACTGTGTTTTTTCGACACTCACAGAATCCAGACAAATATTTAGTGATGGGAGTGCAGCTGCTGTTTTGGTGTCAATGTTGTGTTTTAACCTCTGTGTTCCCCACTCCGGCCTCGTCTTGCTTCTCCGGCTCCTCTCCATCCGGACGAACGGTGCGTACGGGTCTTCTCCCGCTGGCAAACAGATGTTCTCCTTTCCCGCTCTCGGCGCACGGCTCCTGCTGTTAGGCTCAGCAGAACCACAGGGAGGCGGACGGTTCTGGTTCTGGACGGAGACGTCAGCGGTCTGAACTCTGTCTGCAGCAGCAGGGGCAGGAGGAGGAGCGTCCTCTGCTCAGGGAGAGGAGAGAAGCTGTAATCGTATGTTAAAAATGAGAGCAGGAGTCCATCAGTGGCATCTCACCCGTCTGAACAGACGAGTCTTTAAACGACGAACTGCTGTCGCCGTTTTCCACACTCTCAGCCTCCCTGCAGACTGCTGAACACGCACAAACAAAACCGACAGTTAGAAAAAGTTTTCTAGTAGTTTGTTGTTGAAATACTTGGAAAAAATACACACATATGCCCAACATGGTTTAGGTTCCCCCAAACTAAACCCACGGAGATTTAAGACGGTTTTCACACCTGACGGTCAAATAGACTCGGTCAAACTGCAACACTTGTTACATTTTCTTTTTACGTTTCTTTTATTGAACTTTTCACTTCTAGATGTAAACCACTCCTGAAACAAATGAAGTTCTGCTGGACTTGTTTAGCACAGAGAAGCGGTTTGTTCTGGGTTGTTTGGGTCGGTTGTGGAGACATGAGCGCTTCACTCACTTCTGGATCTGGGCGTCTCCTCCGACCTGCCGCCGATCTCTGGCTGCTCCACTGGAGGGACCGGATCGTTCTGAAGCTCAACCAAAACCTGAAGAGAAGGAAATGGATTGTTTCTGACATTGGCAGATGCCCAGGGTGGAACTAGAGAGGGGCGTCTACATGAACTATATAAAGCAATCACTCCATGCTTTTGTGATTTTGCAGAAATTCATGCAAAAATCAACAATTTTATAATTTTTTTTCTGCACTTATGGATTATTGTGAGTTTAATGAAAAGAAAAGATCCAAAAATATTGGGTTTAAGTGATGCTAACTCCCTCCTGAAGGTGGCAGTCTTACTTCTACAAAAACAAGAGAATAAGATTGAGTTATTTAAGTTCTTTAAAGAATAAAAATATTCACATTTTCAGTCTGTCTGCTTGTTATATTATTGACATCTCTAATTAATATATCTATAATTAATTGCTACCAAAGGGAAGTTAAATATTCATTATTAACAATAATGATAATAGTCAACGGAGATTTAGAACCACTGTTTGCCATCAGTTACACTGAACCTATGAAGGATGAGGAACAACTTAGTTTCTGACTTTCTCTTTTGGTGAAATCTGAAGGAATTAATTTTCTGCCAGTGGTGGAGATGTAACGTCTTTTGACCCCTGACCTTCTCCTTCTTCTTTAGCATCTCCAGCTCGTACTGCTTCTGCAGCTTCTCCCTCTCCATGGCAACCCTCCGCTCCTCCTTCTCCTCCTCCCGTTTCCTCGTCGCCTCCTCCAGCTCCCTCTGCTTCCTGCGCTCCTCCATCTGGGCCTCGATGGCTCTCTGGGCCAGAATAAAACGGTGAAGGCAGCAAAGCGGCACACGCTGAAGACCAGGCTTCCTCCATGTTGGTGCCGCCCTACCTGCTGCTCCAGCTGTTTGAGCCGCCTCCTCTCTCGCTCCTCTATCTGTGCCGGATCCAGCAGCGACGTCATCGTCCTCAGGTAGCTGCAGGAAAAACAGAGTTCAGATTAAACAAAAAGCTTTGTTACTGTTGGCATTTGGGGCTTAAAACTGTTACAGTAACATTCAAGCACTTTTCAAGTTTTCAAACTTTTCCAGCGCCACATTTTGGAGATAAAAATAGAAATGGGTCTGTCATGCTAACAAATGTTGCATGATTTATTATTTTTCTCTTTCTACCAAAAACTGGATGATAAAAGTCTTCGGTCTGGTGCTTTGGTCTCAACGAGGCCTTCTTTGAAAGACTTCATAATGTTTGCAGCGTTTCTCAAAATGGCGGCTTTTCAACAATATTAAAGGGGATCATCCCTCTAACGACTGTTGTCCAAATGAAAATTGATTGATTTATTGATTATTGTGACAAGGTTAATTCCATTTCCAAGTTTTCTACCTGGATCTGGAGGGAAACCCTCTGGTTGAATCCATGCTGGCTCCCATGACGCTGTCGGCTCCACAGCTGCTGGTTCCCTCCCAGACCAGCGACAAGCTGGATGACGGGTCCCAGTCGTCTCGCTCGGAGCCGCTGAGCCGCCTCGGAGCCGCGGGTTGTGCCGGCGCTCTGCGCTGGAGCGAGTCAAAGTGCGCGGCCCAACGCTCGTGGTCCTCCGTCTACACAGACACGACGTTACTGCGAGGTCAGACGCCGGATATCGGATAAACCGAATGGATTTTCATGCGATTTGGCCTTGTTTTAAAACGACCCGGCTATGTTTGGACTAGGCCAGAGTCTCTACCTGTCTCCGCTGCAGCTTCTCCTGTTTCCGGCGCTCGGCCGTCTCCTCCCGCTGGCGGTCCAGCTCCTCCAACCAGACCCGCCTCTGCTCCTCCTTCCTCTCCACGCTCAGCATTTCCTCCATGGGCGTCACCTCCTGCAGCAGAGGTGTCCAAACATTTCGTCACACCGGCCAAAATTATCAACTCAAAAGTAGCCAAAAATAAAACAACCTGACTCAAGAAACTTAAATTTTTAGCTTAAATTTTTTTTGAAATGGATATTTATTGGACACCCAGAACTTGAAAAGGATTGTTACAACGGTGTGTTAGGGACCCATTGTAGATCAAAAAAAGAGGTGGAATAAAATCAAATCAGAAATTTAATGATTAATTTCAGAAATTCTTTTGGAACAACGTGGAAATTTCCACGTTTTAAAAATCAAACATTTTTGACAGTTAGAAATCTTCTTTTGGACTCGATCGAATACATTTATCTTCAACACTAAAAGATAAATGGATCTCTTTCAAAATGTTTGATGTATTTACTCAAGCTTAATAAAAAAAGGCTTTGGTTGTTCAGTAAAAGCTTCTGAATAAACGTGGATTTACCTTTTGTTAAAACTTCGTTATAAGAAAATTATGTTGGTAAAAGTTGTACTCTGATTACATATCAAAACTCTCCATCTGCATCGTGCTGGATGACCCAAATTTGTATCATTCTTGATTTACAAGAATGATACAAAATCACTCCAAAAGCCACAAATGTCTTTGGGTCTCCATGTCATACAGGAAGCAGGATCCAGTAGGATCCAGTAGGATCCAGTAGGACCCAGTAGGATCCAGTAGGACCCAGTAGGATCCAGTAGGACCCAGTAGGATCCAGTAGGACCCAGTAGGATCCAGCAGTTGGAGGTGAAAAGTTTAAAACTACGTTCGGAGTTTATATTTACCCCGAGTCGGAGGCTGGACCTGATGGCGGCTGGCTGCTCCCTGTGGCCGACAGAGGAGACGCTCTCTGCGTATTTCTCCCCCTGAAACACACAGCAACATCTGAAAAATATCAATAAAATACAGGCTGAAAGGCCTGGAAACTGCTTCAAGTTCCTGTTCACTACAGATTTCAGATGCATTTTTTTTTTTTTTTTTTTTATTAATTTACCTCCAGGTCTACTTGATATTTTTACATCATTAAATGATAACAGAAAGATTCAGAGATTGAGGAGATTTCTGAGAGTCAGAACTCAAAGTGGACAAATAAAAATGATTCATGTGTAGAGCTGTGCGATAAATCAATTTTATCCATTAAAATTAGGATTTTAAGGTACAAAAATTGATTAAATTTTAATGAAAAACTCTTTTTCACATTGGTATGAATACACTTTATTTATCAATTAAAAACAGGATTTTTTCTGATTTTTATCCCATTAAAATCAGGATTTTATTGGATAATGAGTAAAATGTATTCATACTAATATGTAGGGGTGATTTTAATTGGTAAAAATAAATAAAAATCAGGAATTTCTTCATTAAAATTCAGATTTTAATTTTAGAATATTCTGGTAAAACTGCATCTATTACCACTATATTCTTGTAACAAAAAATAAAAACCCTCAAAGATTTTAAGCTCATCCCCAAAGATAAATCATTACAACACACAACAAAGAAGAATTCAAATGCTGTTTTTGAATATAATGCAAGTAAAATCCATTTTTTCCTCTTTCATGTGGTTTTAGTGTCAGTTCGGAGACGCCTGCCTCATTTAGCGTCAGAAACAAACTTCTTACTTGAATGAAAATGAAAAAGTCTAAATCCGCCTGTGGTATGAATATTTGTATTTGCCAGACCAGTTAAAGCAAAATACACTCCCTAAAATTAGCCTCTTGTTTCCCCAACAATGTTAATTTTTTACAAGCTATGCCAGTTATACGGTTCCATCTGAGGGATGGAAAACGTTCCCATTATGATTTCCGGCTCACTGTGCTTTTTCCTGATTAACAGCATGAAGTAACCATGGCAACTGTTGGGTATTAAACCAGAAGAATAAACAGTCTAGTAAAATTGAGGTGAAGGTGAAATACCTGCAGTCTGCTGGGGGCTGAAAGCTGCAGCTGCTGCTTCAGGGCGACCTGCTCATCTGAAAGTCAGACAAACATTTTCTTTCAACAAAATTATCACTGCTGGACGTTTCTTCCTGTTTAGAGGCAGTTTTTCCTTTCCTCTGTCGCCACATGCGAAGCGTTCGTACCAAGCTCTCTTTTCCACTGAGCCTTCTTTGCGTCGATGGCGGCTCTGCTGTCTGGCCGACGCTCTTTGAACCAACTGAACGAAGAGCGATGCAACCTAAGAAAAAAACAAAACAGAACAATTCGGAGCGACAGGACAGATTTCTTTAGCGGGATTTTTACTAATTTTGTTTGTTTTGCTTGACCAACACATGTACATCTTGACAGGACGTTAAAAATAGTCTCTGGGAGTGATGGTCTAAACCCAATAGGAAGTCGGCCATATTGGATCACAGCGGCCATCAAGTCTTTTTTTAATGACGTCGCATCTGAGCGAACTCATCTTGCAGCTTTTGAGATCCAGGCTTCAAACTCAGACAGCACAGTCTTGAAGCATTGAAGGTCAAAAGTTATCAAAGAACTTTTGACAAGTTTGTCAATCATAACAAACTTGCTAACCTTTAAAGACCCCAATAGCATTAAAATGTAATTTGACTCCACTGCGCCCCCTAGGTTGTTCCAACAGCTTTATCTCCTTAATACATCGGCCGATCTGCACCAGATTTTTTGTGCATTGTCAGAAAACGTTGCTGAACACGTATCGCCTAGTGGACAGGTGTGGGAACTGCACGCAGGCATCTATGTGGCGAACGGGTGGTGTTGCTGGAGCCCCTGCAGTCACCATGAGGCCGGAGCCACGCTGAGCTGCGAGGGCCTTCAACGCTCCTTGCAGCTTTACTTTCTAAATTATTCTCTTAAATAAATAGAATTTATGTTTAAAACAGGTTGGACCTTTGATAAATTGTGTTACTGTTTTTAATATCTACCCCGATTGTTTCTGCTGAAGAAATTACAGCTCAAACTGAATCTAAATGTTAAATTTTTATTGAATTGAATCAATCTGGAATAATTTACAGCAGAAGAATTGGAGTTTATAAAAATGTTTACCTGCCATATTCATCATCACCTTCCTCCTTCGTTTCTTCTCCTTTCTCATCCTCCTTTATTTGCCTTTCTTCTCCTCCGCTCACAGAAGAGACAGAATTTGTGTGTGTTTGACCTCCTAGTGATTAAAATGAGACAGTTTATAGTAAGAAGCAGCTTTTTGCTTCCAGCAGACCTGCAGTTTTTCTTGCTAGTGCCACCTTGAGCCACCTGCTCCTCTGGACCCCGCTGGGCGCAGCCGGTCGGCACCGTGATGGAGCTCAGGAGCTCCTGCAGCTGCTCTCCGTTCACACACACCACATCTCCGTCCTTCAGGCCTCCTCCCAAGCTGCTCAGCACAGGCTGCGACGCTCCGCCCCCGCCCTTTGGAGGCGGAGCCGTTCTCCTGGGGGATCCCGGCGGTCCGACAGCAGAGCTGAGTTTGTGTTTGTTTGTCTTTACCTTCAGAGAATGCATCCAAAGTTACACAGCAGCTTGAAAAAGGTAAATATCTTTTTTTGTTTGTTTGTTTGTTTGATAACTATTATAGTATCAGAGATACCAAATGTTTTATATAATCAACTTTTATTTAAGGCATGCTTTAAAAAGTAGTTTTACTCTTCCACCATGCAAAATGAATGCTTATTTTTGTTCTTATTTACACTCACATATGAAAATGGCTGCATACAGATGAACAATTATACAACTGTGCATCTTTGAAAAGCAGAAGTGGAGCCTCCTGCACAACCAACAAGAATGTAGTAAATGGTTTCTGGATGGTAAGTTAACAAGAAAACACTTGTCTTTTTCAGCAGCCATTGTACAGCTGTAAAACCAGCTGACCAAACATGCTGGAGCTCAGATGGGGTTGCTAAGTGACAGCCGAATTATGGCTGGGTTGCTAGGTAACGGGCTGCTTTACGGGTGATTTGAAACGTTACATTTTGAGGGTTTTTGAAACAGCTCATTTTCCAGACACCAAAAAGCATGAACTTATTGCCAATTGGGCGGTATTGAGACCCAAACGGAAATACAAAAATATGAAATTAACCTAATAGACATCACTATTAGTGATGTTTATTAGGTAGGTTAATTTAAATTAACCTACCTAATAAACAAATTGTACCAATACAATTTGGTACTGATCAAATTGTACCAAATTTGATCAGTACTGATCCAAATTGTACCAATTTGGATCAATATTGTACCAATTTGGATCAATACTGATCCAAACATGAATTATTTAGGCTCCGCCTCCCTTACCTTCGCCACGGCTTTGCTGGCCCGCCCTTTGTGATGGCCTGGAGTTTTGGATGAATTCAGGATGGAGCTTCTGCCATCAGTGGTGGAGATGCTGGAGCTGCAGGATGAAGCTGCTGCTGCTTTACACCTGACCTCCCTGGCACTCCGCGCAGCCTGCTGAGCTGGACGCTCTTCAGGCTGAACCTCCTCCAGGTAAGACGGCTGCCTGGCGCTCAGGATGCTAGCTGCTCTGTTCTTACTGGGCAGCTGCAGGAAATACATCACAAACCATTCAGGTAAACAAAAACCTTAAAGATCAACACATTTATTTATTATAATTATTTTTTCTCCTTTCAGCCTGGAATCATTTCCAGAAGAGACTAAGCAGTTTTTATAGCTAACGACAACAGATGTTGATGTTGTTTCTTACCTTTATTCGATTTTTCACAACACCTGCTGTAAAAAATAAACCAAACAATGAGACAAAAAATAGCATGAAAGCATAAAATTTAGACATATTACTATTACTTAATATTAAACATAGACATTTTTTAAATCATTTAAATTTTACAACAATCAATTTTTATCATAAGCAGCCAAATCAATGAAATGGTTGTTAAAGCAGATATGTTAGTATATTGGAGCAAAATCTTCTGTAATCAAATGCAAAGATAAGCAGATCATTTATCCCAAAATGTTGCCATAAAGGTAAGTTGGGAAGTAGAAAGGCCTCACCATGAGTGAGTAAAATCAATCTGGGTTTTCCATTTTCCAGCTCAAATAGCAGACCATCTCTGTTCAGGAACAAGAAGAGTCATTAGAGCACAAAACAGAGAAGAAAACAAACACCCAAATCATAAGAGACAAATGGAAAAATGTGTTTAAGAAAATGAATGAAAGTTAACAGCTACCCTTCATTCACTCACTGATTTAAATTTGAATTTTAAAAACCTAAAACAGATTCAGAAAGTTTTTCTGTTTGGCTTTCACGAATTTTTCCTCAGCAAACTACACTCAGAATCCCACAATGACAAAATCAAACAAAATTTTATATGGATTTAGTAATTTATTTTAAAAATATTGCATTTAAAACAGCATAAAGACCCTTTATTTACAATTTAGTTGAAGCGCCCCTGGGAGAAAATACCAGTTTATAGATACACCAGGAGTTTGAGTGGCTCTGGATGATCCACTTTCAGAGATATTAATGCTTTGTTTATTCTTGTAAAAATGACTGGGATTACACTGCAAAAACACAAAATCTTATGAAGTATTTTTTTGTTGAGTTTCTAGTACAAATATCTCAGTGCACTTGAAATGAGACAAAACTAACTTCAAGTCTCCTTTCAACAAAATATAGGAGCTTATTTTCAGTCAATAATTCCTTCATATTGATAAAATTGTATTAGTTCCACCGGTAGATTATTTAATTTCTAGCAGTCTGACAGAATGATGCTTCCATCACCATAGTTCACTGTTGGGTTGGTGAGGAGCGTTGTCTGGTTTCCTCCAAACTGAATACACTTTAGAACAGAACCGTCCTGCCAACAACCATCAGCATCGACAAAAACTCTTTAGAGAAACTTTGATAATATGAGATGCATTTAAATTTCCCACTGAAATTAATAAGGTATGTCTGAATTTAATTTACACACCTCAACAGCTCTGAGAGGTTTAGTATCTGATCCATTTAATGGATCAAATAACATTATGGATACACAGAGTCTGAATATGATACTCGTAATTTAATATCCAACTAAAAACATTTTGCACACACTAACATGTTCTCCAACTGCTAGCAACAATCTCTGTCATAAAAGGTGTGGATCTTTACACAAAAGTAACCTAAAGTTTTAAATATTCTGTTTTTGATGATGTTTCAAATGTTTATTTTTTAATAAATTTACAAATTTAGATTATTTTTGCATCGGGAAGCAACATAATAACTGAGCAAAGTGAAGGGCGTGTGTATAACATACACCTTATAAATTTTGTATAAAGAGTCATTACAGTTGAGACCATAGGTTTGCATACACTCAATAAAAAGACATACACATTTATATTTCTCACAGTCTGAAGTTAAATCAGCCTGTCTTTCTCTTGTTGTTTTAGTTAGAATTAACAAAATTATTTATGTTTACTAAATGAATCAATACTGAGAGAAAGAATTGTGTTTACTGATGTCTTCAAAATGATTTGGTAGTATTGCCACTGAACTGCATGACTAACAGACATAAAACAGGAAGTTTGGTCTGATTTAACTGTGAGGAAAAAAATGTGTATGTTTCTTTTTATTAATAAATAGCAAATATATGTACTTGAGATAGTGCCATGAAATCAATTTAGTATTTCTACTCTTTAGAATATCTTCGGCTTCACTTCTCGTGTAGAAAATGATAACATCAAAGTGGGTTAAGTTCGATTGATTTTCTGAAATTAATGAATAAGCATTAATTTCTGTGCAATTTCACTGCGACACCTTAGCTATTCAGTGTTTTAGCTTAGCGAGCTGTTCAGCAGCAGACTCACCCAAGGTTCATGTCGAGAAAAATATACACCGAATCAGCAGCAGATTTACAAACAAATTTAAAATAATATAAAATAAGTGACTAGCAGATTAATTTTCATAGTTAAAAAGGCACGTTTACTGAGCACTGGTAGCTAACAAGCCAATTTCTGGGGGAAAACGGTTGCCTACGTTGGTTGCTACACACGAACAACAAGCGTGTCACTGATTGGCTAATCTTTGCTGTATTTAAAATTACTGACCAATGAAAGCTCTTCATTTTTGGACGTTTAAATTTGATGACGGTGCATTCATTGACACTTGGGCTTTATCAGAGACTGAAGCTAACTTTGTTTTAATGACAGTAATTTATCATACAGCGGTACATTTGAAAGAAGGAAGAGCTAAACTATGTAATAGTTATCAGATACAAGTCATAATTTTAGCATTAAAGCTTTCGTAAAATTTGATATTCAGTCGTCGTCATAAGATTTAAAGTCACAATTTTCAATTTCAGCGTCACTGTTATGACTTTGAAAGTAAATATTATAACCACCAGTAAAACTATGGTTTTGAATCTCATAAATAATTCCCCGTACCATACCATTGTCTATCTTTCAAGTGGTGGACATGTGAAGTTGCGTAAATCCTCTGATGTAAGTGAAGGCACCGTTTCTTGTATACGAAGGCTCTAGGTGGCGCCAAAGTGCCGGAGTCGTCTTAACGAACTGTAAAATCTAAACAGTCTGCGTTAACCCTAACTGGAATAACGGTCGTTAATGAGTTAGAGCACCGAAGATCAAGATCGATGAGCTCCTCCGGTCCACCTCGCCTGTCCTCCGTGACGTCCAGCGTGCTCCCGGTGATCCTGAAGGTGTGTTGTTGTTGTGACAGCTTGGTGCAATCTAACCGGAGAGGCTGCGTAACGTCAGTCCGTGATGTTAGCCAGCACCGTTAGCATGCGAGGCTACTTAACGGCAACTAGACTCTGTGTAACGACAGTGTTTTCCGGGCGAGCCTGAGGGTCAGAGCTGTTCTTAATGAAGGTGGAATTACGACGGACGATGGTATAAAACGAGGTGATGTTTTAGTTTGAATCAAAGCTTATTTAAATGCTGAAAGTGATCGACTTATTTCTCTTGCTGGTTGTCAGGCTAAGGTCAAGAAGCTGGCCAGTTCGGCAGCTAAAGCTAACTGATACCTGTCTCTATAAACGTGTAATGTGACAGTAAGTCCTTCATCTAGCGGGTAACGGCCAAGCCTCTGGATCACACTGATCGGGAGTTAAAATGTTGTTTTTATAGGGGTGGCTCTCCAAAAGTTTCATCCGCTGGAAGCTACATCTGTGTAAATATGATTATACCAAAGACCAGAGGCGTTGGTAGGTTTTACCACCCGGGGACTCAGCCCTGCTAACACATTTAACTATTTATAGGAATTTATTGATTTGAATAAAATAGTATTTGCTTGGATATATTACAATTACGGTACAATTTGCATTTGCACTTTATCAGTTAATTTTACAAACATCTAAACAGTGACATTTTAGCTTAAATAAGCTTTATATAAAATAGATTGTCTTTGATCACTCAAGTCCTTTGTGGTTTTATATAAATTGCTATATTTTCTTGACCTAGTTTATTTATTTAGATTTATATTAATCATTCAAATTGAAAATACTTTGATTTATCCCAAAAGAAAATTAAATGTTATCATCCAAGTACCTTTAAAGAGAGTGGATGGTGATGCTGTGGGCATCAAGGAAGGACCTCCAGTAGCAGTCAGTCATTCAACGAATTTGAAGAATCCTCTGATTGAAGGCTGTTGCTGTATTACTGTCATGACGTGCTAACAGATTAATTTTCATTCAGCAGAGACTATTTTCTATTATAACATGTCCCAGATGACACAATCAGTTGTTGGCAATCACTGCTAATCTGCCTCATTTGCTATCTGAATAAACTGTTAGAAATCCGGGCAGAGAAACTTTGATTGATGGAAGAAATGTTTGAACTTCCTGCTCTGCATCCCTGAAGCCTCATTTTCAACCCCTCTGGAATTTGTGGCGATAATTCAGGTGTTATTTGAGTTTTTAGATGCCAACCCGCTTGTCCAAGTTGTAAAAAAACGATACCTTGTTGCCATGGTTACGCATAACAACTGTAAAAAGGCAAAAGGTAGGATCAAAAATCCTTCCTGATGTAGAGCATCCAGAAACAGGGAATAATTCAACCAAAAAATAATCAGTAAAATAAGAACTATTATAGCAAACCTTTATTTTATTTTTTGTTCGATTTTTAAAAACAAAATAGCTCTGGTGTTTGGAATATTTATATGGATTTACAAACAGTTTTGCTAATAATAATAATAATATTCAAAAACTTTTATCTTTTTTGTGTGATTTCATGTTACTTAGGTGGTTACATGTCATAAGAAAAGATTTGTTTGTTAAAGTTTTGTTTTGAAACCTGTTTGCATTCAGGTTGACTTGCTCTACTTCAGATTTTCTGACATCTGAAAATCAGCAGTTTGATTATATTTGTTTGATTAGAAGGCTTGAATTATACTGATTGTGTTGTATTAATGCAGGGCTGCCTAGTCATGCTGCTTTATGAATGATCGTTTTATTAAATAGGCAGTGGCAGTTATCCGCTCGCACTGGGAGCGACTGGAAGCTTTAAACAGGATGTAGTGACTTTTGTGGCTCCAGCAAACTGCCAGATATTCTATTTTAATAACCTCTTCCCTGTCAAACGGCTTGTTTTGGTTATTCAAGATGGTATCACAGCATTAGGAGGAGAGGAAAAGGATGATTTGCTTATTATTTACCAAGCATCCAAAGCTAGTATGTATTTTAAGCTCATTGTCCGGTTAAATAGGAACATTATTTTTCTGAAACTCGGTTTGTATTCAAGCCAGAAAAGTAGAGCGTTTTGGAAATAATGACTCGGACTCCCGCTGAGCTGTCTCCATATGTCCTGTCTCCTGCCACCATCCTTCTGGTGGGGTTTTTTATTCGCTCCTGACAACCGTCCTCTTGCAGTATTTTATATTTTGATTTTATCTGACATGAGCTACTGTTTCCAAACAAACATGGCGGATGACGCGTCTGATTATTGCAGAAGTTTTCAAAGGCTGGAGTTGGACTTACTGTGAGGCTTAGATGTTTGTAAAGCTTCTCCCAGTTACCTCCTGATAAGGCAGAAAAAAAACACTTGAGTGTTTTTATATTTTATTTAAATCTCCTGAATGGAGATAAGCTGTCTGTCATTTGATTGGTTAAAGCCAGGCCTGTGTGTTTTAATGTCCTGAAAGTATCAATTTTACTTTATTCTCTTTTAAATATATTTGATAGATAATATATGTATCTAAATGATTCCAAACATCCATCCACTGTCTATACTACACCTGTCACAATAATTAATCCTGCTGGACAGTAAATTGTCCCAGAAATATTCAGGAAACGATAATATTGTTGTTTTGAGACCACTTTCAAGAAATGTAATGTTAAAAACAAATTGTCAAAGATCAATAAACTTTAAATTCTAATGATCATTTAACACTAGAACTGGAAGACATTTTAAATATCCAAAATAAATAAACAAAGCAACAGAAACAATAAATAAAATGAGTTATGAAGTCTCTGTAAATAAAACTCTTTCAAAAAAAAAAGGGCTAATTGAAAAGACTGAAAACTTTTCATCCAGTTTTTAGTAGAAAGAGGAAAAACAATAAATCATGCAAATGGAAATTATTGAGTTTGTTTTAATTTATCATTCCATTAATTAATTAATTGTTTATTGCAACAGTGCTAGTCGAGACCCTGAAGAGGTCAAACATCTAAGGAGAAAATAAGAGCCCAGTTAACCCAGCAGTCATGTTATTGGACAGTGGGAGGAAACGGAGAATCCAGAGAGACCCAGACATGAACTACAGGCAGGACAACTTTCATTAAACCAAAAGCAATACAAGTCATTATTACATTATAAAAACACTTTGAATTAAAACTGATCATGATTCAAATGAGGCATATAAACCGTTAAGTTTCTGTGTGCATAGTTTGAAAGAAAATCCTTTTAATTAACTGAAAAATAACTTTATCAAAAGCAAAACAGGAGCCGTTATTAGAAGCTGTAATGACAATATGAGATTCTCTTCTTCACTCGTCGTTCTGATGCTTCCTGATCTCTGAGAGCGCCAGCAGGTTGGGTCCCCTCACCTGCTTCAGCTGGGAACATCCGTTACTGTGGCACTTATCAATGCAATGGAGATTTATACAACAGAGTATTAGAGCCAGACTAAAATTGTTTTAACTTAAGAGAGTAACTTGTAAAAGTAGGAGGAAAAAAGTGGCATTAGTTAGAAAAAAGCTTTAATAGAGCGAATGAGCTCTGACTTGTCCGTCTCAGCAAATCAATCTGGTTGTTTTTTCAAAATATACGCAGTCATTTGAAATATTAGAACCAAACAAAGTAAATTTTGTTTTTTAAAACTGTGAGAACAGAATGAAGTAATAATATTAAGAAGATAAAGTAGTGATTTAACTGCCAGGTGAAACTTAGTGTGGCGATAAAATGAGGAATGTTGAGCATCGTGTGAAGTTATAAACTAGTTTCGGTTTTATAAATAGGAAAATATTTTATATTTCCACACATCATAATTATTGCACAAACGGCCGCAGAGCCACCGATAATTTTGTGTCTTTATTCTGCTAATATTATGACTATATTCTCCTACTGTTATGACTTCATGAGGGTGATGTATCTAAACAGTCGTTGATAGATTTCTGACAGTCGTTTGGGACTCATAGTGCAGCGATTATTTCTATCTGTACCAGAAACGTGAGTGTGAGCATGTCGTCTGTGAGGTCATCGGTGATGTTTCTTTAGTTTTCTCCTTTATTTAGCTGAAAAGATGATTCTTTAGATTAAAAACAGAATAATTTATCTGGAGACGGAACCAGCAGGTCTTTTCTGCCATGAGACCTGATTTGTGATGTGAATGTTTTTCATTTAAAGAAGACAGACTGACATGCTGGGTGCTATGACTGCTGGCTCAGGTTTGTGGTGTCAAAAGAGGCTGTGTGTGTGTGTGTGTGCGTGTGTGTGTGTGTGTGTGTGTGTGTGTGTGTGTGTGTGTGTGTTGTAGTTGATGTGGTCTGTCTCCCCTCCCAGGCGAAGGTTAATGGGACACATTGTTCTCCTGGTTTTCTGTGTGTATCACTCAGCAGCTGTTGGATTGTGTCAGGGGACGCAGCAGCTGTGTTTGTCTTATGGTTTTTATTTATTTTTTATTTTTAAAACTCAGCAGACGTGAGTTTGGGTTGGATGGCACCTCAAAAGTGTTGCGTCTTTTCCCCAAAACTGTCTTCCAAAATCTCGATTCATTATTTCGATAGTTTTCTTTTTCTTTTTCCGTATTTATTTCTTCCTCTGTTGTATTTAGATTTTTCTCGGTTCGCATATTTTCTGTTTACATATGTTAGAAATATATCGTATATCATTTGAAACAAGACTAATATAACTTACAAGCAACTTTTCAGTAAGAAATAGGAACTTGTTTAAAGTCAATAATTTCTTAATATTCATTTTCAAAAAGTTCTTATTTCATTGGCAGATTATTTCACTTATAACATGGGAAAAATGTCTTGTTAAGTGAAATAGTTCACCAATAAAACTAGTACTTTTTTTAAGGAATTAGACTCATATTTCTGCTGAAATTTTTTTTAAGATAGTTGTGTCTTATTTCAAGTGTACCAAGAAACTGGACTGCACTAGAAACTGGACAAAAATACGTGTTAAGATTTAGTATTTTTACAGTGTAGTATGTACAAAATGCATAATGTATTGTGGCGCTAAGCCGTTCAGTGATTTATAAACTAAGTATTTTAAAGTCTGTTCTCTCAGTGTAGGGACTTCAGAACTTCGTGGTGTGCTTTATCTCACTGGTTTTCGTCAGAACGCCAGCAGCAGCGTTCTGGATCAGCTGCAGCTGGAGGATTGGTTTATTTTTAGTCAGACCTGTAAAAACACAGCTGTAGTAATCAATGCAACTAAAGATAAACTCATGGATGAGTTTCTCTAGATCTCGCTGGAACATTAATCCTCTAAAACTGAAGCTGTGCATTGACTATAGATCGCTCCTCTTTAGGTCCAAAGAAAATAACTTCAGTTTTGTTTCTGTTCAGCTGGAGAAAGTTTTGGCCCATTTATCTGTTCAGTGATTGGATGGTTCTGAGTCGCCTGGTGACATGGCCTGTCACGGTAACAAAATTTGCTGGACAATAAATTATCCCAGAAGTTATTGCAATGAACAGTAATATTGTTGTTTTGAGGCCATTATCAAGGAGTGTAATGGTAATGACAATAATACAGGAACATATTCTTAAAGATCAATAAACCTTAAATTCTGATGAACATTTAACAAAGGAACTGGAAAACATTTCAAATATCCAAAATAAATAACAGAAACAACAAATAAAATGAATTATGAAGTCTCTGTAAACAAGATTGTCCTTTAAAATAAGGGCTAGTTGAGACCAAAGAAATTGCAAGAATCTGAAAGTAAATGAAGATATTCTGATTTAAAACATTTAAATAGGATGAGATCATTTTGTGATGAGAAGAGGTGGGTTTTAATAAGTTTATACTTCTACCCACTCCTTTGAACATTTAGTGTTTGCATTGCTGTAATTTTAATTGTAACTTGCTGCGTTCAATAAAATACAAAATAGAAAAATGTTTTATGTTATAGAACAGAAATCTTTGTTCCTTAACTTCTGCCCTGAGTGATGAAACTGTGTCCTACATGCTTTTTCTTCTGGTTTTTGTCATTTACTGAAAGCTGACGTCAAACCTGTCCTGCTTTGCTCTATAAATGAGTTTAAGGAGTAGAAAAGTTCTTCCTCTGACGTACTGAACACCTGCAACGCCTCAGCGAACCTCTTCACAGAGTCAGTCCGACGAAAATAGAAAACTGTCTCTGCAGCAGTTTCAGTTCTTCAGGTGATTCTGATGCACATTTATGGCTTCCTGCAGTGGAATCTGAACAGAACTTCACATGTGTTTTATTTATTAAAGAAAATAATAATTTTTGGCTGCACAGTGGTGCAGTTGGTAGCACTGTTGCCTTATTCGATTCCCCACCCGGGGTCTTTCTACATGGAGTTTGCATGTTCTCCCTGTACATGGGTGGGTTCTCTCCAGGTACTCCGGTTTCCTCCCACAGTCCATAAACATGACTGTTAGATTAATTGGTCTCTCTAGATTCTCCCTAGGTGTGTGTGTGTGTGTGTGTGTGTGTGTGTGTGTGTGTGTGTGTGTGTGTGTGTGCATGGTTGTTTGTCCTGTCTGTCTCTGTGTTGCCCTGTGATGGACTGGCGACCTGTCCAGGGTGACTCCGTCTCGGCCGAAACGTTTGCTGGAGATCGGCACCAGCACCCCCCTTGACCCCTAGGGACAAGGGTGTTAGAAAATAATAAAAATTAAAAAACTTCTGATTTGTTCTCAGATGCGCTGAAAACGTTCACTTCCAAAAACACTAAAACTGTTTACTTCAACTCTTGGATATTCCTGGAAGTCCTTAATTGGCTCTCTCATCTGTGACTTAGTGAAGGACGGAGGATTCCCAAACACACACACACACACACACCCAGCCCTGTGGTCAGTCAGTTTGAAATAGCTGCTTAATCAGTCTGTCAGTGTTGTAGAGCTGAAGCTGACCGGCGGCTTTGTCCCGGTGATTGCTGATGATGTAAGAAATGCTCACACAGATCCTCTAAGCTGATTGGCTGTCTGATCAGGTGCTCACCGCACCAAGAAGGACATGGGGTTCAGATTAGATGTGATGTTGTTTTTACCTTTGCTTGTTTGTTGGAATGGTGGACTGAGAAACAAGAGATTAATAATGCTGTAGAACATAGAAGACAGAAAGGTGGTTTTCTGTGGCCTGGCTAAGCCACTGGAATTGTTTTTTTAGATTTAATTTGGTTGAAAAAAGAAAAGAAAACATGAGTAAATAAAAGTGAAATATGGTAAAGTAAGACAATATTTAGGTCTAATGATTGCATTCATTTTGTTTCAACAGAAGTTAATGCAACATTTGGCTGCAGTTTGTGAAAAGCTAAATAAAACCCAAAGGAGTAAAGAGAGAGGGAGATTTTTTCCTGTCAAATACATAATTAACTGATCATCTGCTACTGTAAGCATATCTTTAACTGTTCATTCACACCAGCCCTTTTGGGTCTGCTTGAATCCAACTCCACTCCATTTGTCTAGAAAGTCCGGTTCGTTTGGGGAGGTGTGAACACGTAATCGGATCAAAAACGCAAAATCTGCTCCGCCTACAAACCTCTGTCTCGGTTTGGTTGAAGTGAACTCTGGTTCGGTTTGAATGCATATGAACGCCAAGTGGACCGACGACCACTCCAAAAGCAGGAAGTGGACTACAGCACTGGGCATTCTGGGTAAATACAACCAAAACAAACATGCTAGTTTAACACTAGCAGGAGAAATGGCTCATGTATTTAAATTTTTTTTTTTACCAAAGTCAAAGGAGAAATCCTACAACTGCTAAAATCTGATACCTCTACATTTTTGTTTAAATTTCCCGAAGAACACAGTTGCGTTCAGTGTCTTCTTCAGAGGTTTTTCTGTTGTTTCCTTCAGTGGTTCTTGGTGTAGTGCCCCCACAGGCAAGGAGGAGAACAGGTTCTTCAATTAGTTTGGTTGGTTTTACACAGAGCAGCTCAAAATGTAATGAATGTTGTAATTTTGGTCCCTGAGCAGAGCATACTGGACTACCAGGCAGCAAAACACCCTAAAAGGGACAGTCTGCTGTTTTTGAAGGTTTTTAATATAAAGCAAAGATGTAAACATAGTGGACTGGACCCCATGGTGTTCACATCGGCCTGCAAACTGTTGAGACCTCGTCTAAAAATGCTTTAACTGCCTGTTTTAATAATCTCTTAATATGCATTAATAAGCGCAGTGGAAATAGTCTTGGCGCTACCGCAGAAGCTAACGTCCACAGTCTTTCTTATCTCCACTCTTTGGGGTTCAGCCAATCAGCGCCATGGAACAAGAACGGCGCGCCTAGATTGGCTGCTTTGCAAACGGCAGCCAATGGCGTATCAAGAACGATGCGTCTGGGTATTTCAGCTTCCTGAGCTGCATTTCCTTACAAATATTTTAAATGTGCTCAACAGAAACAAATATGAATAGGTGAGTTTTTCACAAATAACTGAGTTAGAAAGTCCATCCAATGTTGAACCAGAGAAAGAACCAAAACCCTTGAGGGTCGACTTTTGGCATTATTGGTTTAGACCAAGCAACAAATCATGGTTAAAAAACCTAATAGACTGTTTCTATTTTAACTTTAATAGAGGAGAGAAAAATGATTTGTGAAAATATATTAGGATGAAGATTATAGCAGTAGGAGAGATCATCTCCTGATGTATTTGAGGTCAGTTGGATTTTTGAAATAGTCCAGTGTGTGTTGGGTTAACACAGATGAAAGGACGTCCCTTTGCTCTCCAGCAGCCCAGACACACACCTGTCACTCCATCAATTCCCCAGAGACACAGAAACCCATAAACAACGAGGGCTCCACACACACACACACACACACACACACACACACACACACACACACACACACACACACACACACACACACACACACACTAGCATAAAAAAAACCACACACTGATAATTTAGTAGCTCTGGCTGCAGAATCAGGCGGTACATTCTTCCTGTAAGCAGTTGGGACATACAGCGGCTCCCTGATTGATCTGCTCTTATTTTAACAGCTGTCCTGAATCTGTTTATACAACCAAAGTTCAGTTTTAAAGCATGAAATCCAGAAATGTAATTGATTTTTGGAGAGAAGATGTGTTCATATTGTGTAAATAAGTCTCTCTTCCTCCTTGGTTCAGTGGGTTATTATTAATTCATTATTATAGAAAAATTAATTGACTGTTTTAATTCTTTGCAAACCTCTGGACCAATGAAACCAGTGAGTCATCAGCCTCATTTAATCCTTAGCAGCATAAAAAATAGATGCATGTTTTGCACTGGTAGCAATTATGCATAATAGATCTGCACACTACTGCTGCATAACATATCCAACTGCAATCATCGCTGTAATTTCAGTGTGTCCAATTATTGCAAGGATGCTATATTTATGCCTCTCATAACAATAACATGTTTACCCAGTTAGAGAGACTCCAAACCTACCCTGATGATTTATGTTCCAGTGGCTGTGATGCTAAAACATTCAGAAAATGGCAGAACCTGGCTAAAGCTCAACAAACAAAAGAACATTTATCATATCGGCTGAAAAAGTATGTAACAATTAGGAATGGAAACGATTAACCATTTGGAGCTTCTCCCATCCATCAGAGGGCGCCGCTGGTCATCCTTCAGCAGAGCCAGTTGACACAGAAACAAAGATGGCGGGGCCATACCAGAACAGAAAAGAGAAACGGTCCAAATGGAGTCTGATGCAAAATTCAGTTTATGCGGCTCTGCTTAGAAATATAAACGCATGACAAGATCATTAAGTTATTAGCTTAAAGGCACTCATTCAGCCGAGCAGCGTCAACTTTTCAACCAAAAATTACTGATTTATTAACGTAGGTGAGGATGTGATGATGACGGCAATTCAAAGGACAATACGCAAAAAAACTACATGACATAAAAAGACATGATGCCAATAAGCTCCGTTGATTTTGAGGGCTTTCTAAGTTTAATAACAGGAGAAAATCACACCTTTCTGTTTATTCCGTCTGTGTCTAACCCAGCTGACACACAAAAAGTGTTAAAATATAATGATGTGCTTCTTTTTTTTAAATTCAGCATATGAAAACTGTAGCTCTTTATGTTATGGAAAGACGGTTTTCCCTCCTGATAAAATGGGAAAAGTCGGGTTTTTAAGAAAGTGGCAGATTTTCAATTAATCGTTAGTTAATTGATGGGAGCAATTAACTTTACAATAACTCATTAATTGACAACTTGCATCCCTAGTAACAATTTTCATTTATTGTTGTAGCGATAAATTCTAATGAATGATGTTTTAAAAATAAAACTGACTGTATTGTTGATTATTTTTTCTATTTTCTCCACTGTTTCTTCCATGAGAGTATCAATAAATTAGAGAATGTGGTTAAATGCAGTCACTGCTGGGTGACATAACTCACGTCTTTATGTAACCTGTTCCATATGGGAATGTTTCTGCAGATCAATATTTGTGTTTGTGGGATTCTGATGGCTGCACTGTTCAGTCACAGCCACAGTTATCCAAAAATGACAGCAATAAAGTAATAAGTAGATTTTTGTTACCACAATGGTAACAGAAATAGAATTTTATGTCGACGCATAAATGGAATAAATTTTTAATAAAGCTTTTGTACAACAACTCAAAGGACTTTTAGACTACAGACAGATTCACAACACACATTCATGCTAACGATACGATTTACAATAAATAAAGAACTAAACAGCATTAATTAGGGTTGGGCGACGTGGAGTTAAAATTTTATCATAGTATTTAGTGGTATTATTTTGATAATGATGAAATTAACAATAAAATTATTTATTTATTCTTTTTTAGGTAACTATGTAACTAACTAATTATAGCCCCACAAACAGAAATCCTGCTCTTGCAAAACATTCCCATTTATAATACTCTTCTTAAAGACTCCAGTCACTTAAAGAAGTGAGATTTGTATTATAAACTGTAAACAGTAACTGCATTTAATTATATTTTCAAATCTATTGATACAACCATGGAAGAAAATAGTAAAACTAACAATCCCAACAATACATACAGTTTTAGGATGTTTTAAACATCATTAATTGTGACAACAATAAATCAAAATTCTTATCATGATGAGAAATGTATCACAATAAATAAAAATCAATACGATGGTGTTAATATCGTCCTGCGCCTTCCCAGCTCCTAGATGAATAAAATCATTATTTCCATTTTCTTCTGCTGGTTTGATCATTACTGGACCACCTCTTGTTGATTAAAACAGATTTTTAAGCTCCATTAAACAAAAAGCGCATAAATTACAGGTCCAGAAAGCCTGAACGGATCAAACTTAAATAATGAGCCAGCATGCAGTGCAGTCCTGCTGCTATTCTCTATGCAGATTGCTTACAGTTAATATTTTTTTCTTAATATGCATTTCTAATATTGTATTAAAAAGGCTTAAGTGGTTAAATAAAAATCTGCAGAATGTGCCAATATTTAACCCTGAGAATAATCAAAAGATTCATCGATTACTAGATAATCATTAGCTGCAGCGCTGCTGTTTTGTCAAGCTAACATGTTTCTGATCGGTAAAATAAACGGCGGCTCCTTGAAGGAGACGACTCAGAGGTTCTGCTGAGTCCAGAGCAGACTTGACCCGATGTTCCTCAGATCACTCCTCTAACTGAAATGCATTGTTCAAGGGAAAGACTGGGTTTCTGTGTGTGTGTGTGTGTGTGTGTGTGTGTGTGTGTGTGTGCGTGCGTTCGTTCGTGTGTGTGTCCTGTGTGTGTCCTGTGTGTGCGTGCGTGCGTTCGTGTGTGTGTCCTGTGTGTGTGTGTGTGTGCGTTCGTGTGTGTGTCCTGTGTGTGTGTGCGTGCGTTCGTGTGTGTGTCCTGTGTGTGTGTGTGTGTGCGTTCGTGTGTGTGTCCTGTGTGTGTGTGTGCGTGCGTTCGTGTGTGCGTTCGTGTGTGTGTCCTGTGTGTGTGTGTGCGTGCGTTCGTGTGTGTGTCCTGTGTGTGTGTGCGTGCGTTCGTGTGTGTGTCCTGTGTGTGTGTGTGTGTGAGTGTGTGCGTTCGTGTGTTGGTATATATGGT
>CAEFZX010023877.1:0-12106 GCA_903066825.1 Alfaro cultratus | reverse complement strand
CCTGTGTATAATTTGAAGCCCTGAGAGATTTGTTGGAGACTCCATGACTCCACCATGAATATCACCCAGCAGATAGGTCAGAAAGTTATGGAGTGGTTTAAATTATAAAACAATATCCTTAGAACAACTATTCACCTAAAATGACAAGTCAAGCAAAAAGATCAAAGAAGTTGCCAAGTACTTACTCTAGGGGAGACACAGAGACCTACAGTACTGTGTCTCCCTAGACACAACATCTCCCTGAACATAGAATCTGCACAGTGAAGCATGGTAGTGGCAGGGTTATGCTGTGTGGATGTTTTTCTTCAGCAGAAACTGAAACTGGTCAGCATCAACAGGAAGATGGATTGAACTACATAAGACAATCCTAGAAGAAAACCTGTTAAAGGTGGGATATGACTTGCCTCACAATGAAAAATGGAATGATCAATGGTTTGGTTTAAATCAAATCAAATCATATATGCATGTGTTGCAATGACCTAGTCAAAGTCCAGACGTAAATTCAATTCCGAATCTGTGGAAAGACTTGAAAGTTAAACCTCACAGACACTCATATCAGTTTCGATCCACTTAATTATTAGCACAACTTTGTGTTGTTTAAAGAGACATGGGTAGGATATGCAGAAATTGTCCTCAAGTAAGGCAAGTGTTACTTCAAAATACTTTCCTCAAGCAGACGTGAAAGCTAATCATTCAAAATGACTCAGGAAGAGTAAAAAATGATTTACTGAAATGAATAATCAAGTTCTGAGAAACTGCTAGTTTTTCTTTTTAAACATTATGTAATGAGATGAAAAAGATATAAATAATGTGCTAATTCTGGTATTAAAAATTTACAAACATAAAAAATACTTCCTGAGAGAAGACGAGAAATACTATAATATTGTAAGGTCAATTTGCACCGGAGGCCCAGTAGATACAAAATAACACTAGAACATAAAAGGAGTATCACTTTACTATAAACTAGGTGTGTCTGTGCATGTTTGGTTAAAATGTGCCTTTTCTTTGCTCTGTAAAATGATCACTGGTGGGTAAAGTAGTCAAACATAGTAGTCAGTTACTAGTACTTCAAAATAATATTATTTAAGTAAAACTACTTTGATAAATAAGTATTTTTTTCCCCAAAATGCGAAAGAGTAAATGTAACTTCTTGCTCACCTGTGTTTAACACATAAATGACTTAAACAATTCATTGATGTTTGTGGTTTTTACATGCCAACTTGTGAAAAAGTTCAGGCTGTGTCAATACTTTTGCAAAGATACCTTGGACCTATGGTTTATTTTCCATTGTGCCAAGCTGTATTCTTTGGTCTTCATGATGCTGTTTTTTCACTAATGTTCTTTAACAAAAGCTTTAAAGACTTAATAGAACAGCTGCATTTATGCTGAGATTAAATTAGACACAGGTTGACTCTAATTCTACGTCTGAGGGCAATCGTTGCACCGCATTTCTTTTTAGGGGGATCAAGGTAAAAGGAGCTGGACACTCGCCACTCTTGTGCCACTTTGCAAAAGAAAATTTGAGCGACTGAATGACTTTCAGAGGACATTTGAGCCCCAAGGCGTTTACATCCATTCTAAACAGCTCACCAGCAGGGGGGGCTATTGTGCTAGATAATACTTGCATGATGAAAGAGTTGCAAAAATATGACAGACCCTCCAGTTGTTTTGTGAGCTTGCTCAAAGTCAGTTAGAAAAAAACATTATTTGATACAGATGACATATTATTTATTTAGTTTATTGTGTTAAAGTCTGTTAGTACGTTAAAAACGGACGCAATTGTATTTTATAATATCACTGCTTGGCAGCGAGTGTGTTAAACAGCAATTATCAGTTGCTTACATGCGCATGCGCGCGGAGTCATTATCTCCAGCCTCATAGGTCGCGGTGAGTGGGACGATCCCGGCGCCGTAGCTCGGTGGGCAGGACCATCGGTTCCGTAATATTCACAAGCTTCGGAGGAAGCAAGGTTTCCCGAAAGTCAGCTGCGGCGGCCCCGGCGGACAGGACTGGCTCTAGACTGCTCGCCATTTTTGAACCTGGCCTTTGGGGACTAACGCTTATTTATCGGTCACAAGGTTGTTGTTTTTTTTCTTTAACAGACAGGACAACTCTTCATGATGATGGAAATGGAGGTGATGCATTCAACTCAGAAGGTAAATAAAATTATTTAAAAAAAACAACCCCCCCCCAAAAAAACCTGATTCCTACTTGAGATAAACCTTCCCACCCAACTTCCTTTCTTATACAATCTACTAAACGGGTTTAAGTAATTATTTATTTTGTCTTTCAGTTAATTATTCGAGACATGCTTGCTCACTTATTTCTTAGTTATGATGTGGTAATGTATAAATATAAAACCAATCGCTGTCAAAGTAAATAATAGTTTCAAATAAGATGCACTTTCAGTTCTGCGAGTCATTCTCTTGTGACGCTTATTCCCCGACAGGAAGTTAATTAAAAAAAAAAAACAACAACATATATGGTCTTATTAGGGTTTCGGGCGTTTTAAATATATGGTCTTTCTATGAATCCTCTTCTCTGAGGTGAAGCTTGGTAAATAGACAACCTGAACTCCGAGTGTTTGTTCATAATTATGCCCTCCTCCTCCCCCTTCTTCCCCTTCAGGCATGTGATCCCATATCTGATTCACACAAGCTTCTTCTAACCACAGTGAAGGTTTTTTTTTTCCTTTTAAAGCATATGTTCTTTTTGATGTTCAGCTTTTTTTAAAGCTGGTCTGTGTAACTCAAGAAAATAAAAAAAAACACATATTTACATGTGTCTGTTGAAGATGTTTTTTTCTTGTGTATATGAGCTATTTTTGCTTTTAAATTGACTTTATTTAGATTGATGAAATCATAAAAGGCTGTTTTGGAACTTGTGGTGAGTGATGACAGAAAGGTGGTGGGTTTGAGTAGCCACCCCTATAAATTTGCTGGCCTCCCTTATAGCCTCACAGATCTTTTTGGCAAACACTTACTTATGGAAGCCATATAGGTAGGAAATGGGCTAAATAATGAGCCCCAGATGGCATTGTCAACTGGCCACATGTTGTACCTGGTTGGGTAAAAAGAAACTATGTGACATACCTTTTATAAGTTTTTTATAAGTTTTGATCAGAACAATTTTGTATAAAAAGCAGGATGTTTTGCACATCTTGAGATGATTTTTTTTTTTTAATGCCCATTTGAAATTAAGCACTACCTAGCCTGCCCCACTGGTGTTGCTGAGGTGGGTAGCATTCACTTAACCTAAATAGGTCCCGTAGGAAACGATGTGAGCCCCGGCCCACTTTGGACTGATCCAGACTGAGGAAAAAATCTTGGTAAATATATGAAAAAATATTTTGTCTTTTTAGGAAAGAAAGAGACTAGTTTCAATCATTTGTAACATTTATTTACTTTCTAAACCAATATATAGACATGGGTCTGTTAGGTGTTGGAAATGAGCTTCTGTTTGTAATAATCAGTTTCATTCTATGGCCTTATGTAAAATGTCCTTACTGGCTTTAATACCAACACAGTTTGAATAAAACCCATAATCCATGAAAAGGCTGACTGGGTATATTTTTCCAGATTTCTGAATAAATTAAATGTAGCTAATTTTAGTGACCTACCTTTTAAGGTCCATTGCCCACACCTACACCTACACATGATGAAACTCCTGAAATTGTATAATGGCTTTCAGTCCTTGAGATCATCAGTAGCTGGCCCTTTAAAAACTTTCTGGAGCCGTCCCTGCTCTCTGAGTTTTATCACTGTGGGTCTAAGGGTGGATTGTTCATCGAGCTACAATGAAATAAGGTGTTATAAACCATCAGCGTTTGAGGCCTGTGTGGTTAGATAAATGAATTTAAAAAAGGCAATTAATACATAGGCTTGACTTGGAAAATAATCATTGATTAATGTGAATAGTATTTTAATAGTACTTTTTCTTTTCCTATGTTAAACCATGGGAACAGTTGCCTGACTGCCTTGGCTGCATATTGTCAAGGAGAGACATCAGGAAATTTGAGTCGTCTCTGTATTCTGGTGCCAGATTGGAAATCTATGTCACAAAAGAATGTATTTTATGTCTTTACCTCCAAATGCTGTACCTGGCTCATATGCTGTATATAAGGAAAACACAGTTAGAAATGTTTGACACAGTGGACTTGTATAATTGCACATTTATAGTAAAAGTGTGAAGCGTTTCCACTGTGTAAGCAAGCTTTTTAGGTCAGGGTGTTTTTCAGGAACTTGTATGACCTGTTTGATGTACTTGAAAGGCATGACTAACTGAACAGAACATGCTGTTTTTTTTCAAGCTTGGAAAAACATCAACAACCACAACTGTGCCTTCAGATACCTGGCAGACACATTTCAGTGGACTTCCTAATTCTGGTAGATGCCATAATTTCTGGTTGTGCTCTCACCTTTCAGTCCGGCAGTCTGATTTATACAAGGCAGCCTTGGTAATGTGTAATCCGTTTAGCGGTCATGGTTCTGATGCAATACTGAGGCAAAGAGGGTTAGAGGGTTCCTATTTTGCAAGGCCAAAGTCAGAAAGAGTGTGTCAACAGTGTCCAAAAATATATAGAGGTCTTATCTATTGGTTTTCATTAATAGAGAAAGAAGGCTTTTGTCAAAAGCAAAAATAAATAAATAATACTAATAACACCCTCTTTACAGGGCATTGTTCTGCTTTAGTTCCCCATTCGGTTTCCTTTTTCCTGCTCATATAACAGAATAATAAGTAGCTCAAGTCTTAAGTGGGTTTTTTATAAGCAAAACAGAGGAACAAATCAGTCACATGCTCAGTGGTCTCCATGCACGCTCCTATCTCGTGTTTATGCAACATCCTGAGGCTTAGTGAAACTGTTTCCTTCTGTAAATAAAGTCTAGTGAAAAAGCCAAGGGGAGATGCAGAATAATTTATCTTTCTCACTGTTGTTTAAAAAATGGCCAAATAACATCCAGCCATGTAGGGAGAAATCTACAGGAAGCAGTTTATCCTCATGGTTGTTGTCTTGCTGAGCCTCATGTGGGCTGACGTGAATATAATCATGGGGACAAGATTTGTCTGTGTAAATATGGCAGGAGGACGATGTTTCACTGAATCACAAACATTTTAAATGTTCATGTATAACAAGATCGAATCAGTTTTATTTAACGTAGAAGAAGCAAAAATTATTCTTACTGCTGCAATTTTTTTTTTTTACAATATTACTAATGCTACTTCTAACATATATTAATAATGGTTTTAGTACTTTATACTTAATCAACACCTGTATTTAAAAAGACTGGAAATATTTCAAATATTTCAAAGCCTTCATTCAGCCAGCTGACAGTTCGCAGCAACATATAGGGGAAGGGAAATGCAGTGTAAAACAGCAGACGTTAACTCCAGTCACAACATGTTTTTTTGACATTGTAATAAAAGGACTATTCAATTTGGAGTTGAATATGGTCAAACTCAACATTAGTGTCTTTTTTTTTTATTAAAGTGCTCTATGAAATTTTATGACATGGTTTTCTTGGTTTAAAGTCCTTTTAATGAGATGAAGAGAAAGTGCAGGAGTGATCATGGTTTTTCAGGCTGCATGAAAAGACTAGATGAGTAAGGTTGCCTTTCTTCTCCTCTACTTGTTGATGCACATTTCCCCATTTACAAAAAACCCAAATTCACCTGGTTGGAAATGATTTCAATTGAGACAAGTGCAAACAGTTATGGTGTGGAAACTAAAGGAGCTCCACCCATTATTCCTATTAGGTTAATGCTACAAGTGGCAGGTCTGATAAGCAACCGACTGCCAGCCCCGTCGCAGCAGAAAGTAATGGTACTTAGTTGTCCAGTTTTCTTTTAGGTCTGATCTGATGATTTGGTTTTGTCCAATTAATGTTTAATGTTTTTATTCTAAGAAACGTAATCCATAGAAAATACAAATAAAAGCTCCAAGAAATCTAACTGTAAATGACCATATTGAACAATTTTAAGCATGAAAGCATGTCTATTTTTTTTTCTTTTTGCTGAAGCCTATAACAAAATAATTAATGCTATATTATATTATATTACATTATATTATACTGTATTGTGTATATAATCCATACATTATATCTCTAAAGCAATTTGAACATGTAATATAGTCATGGTTATCATTTTAGCTTCTACCTTTCTGAAAACATTTGTGGTGGGTTTCTGCATCTTTTTTTTTTCCTTTTTACCAGTGAACACATATAGCTGACCTTTATGGCATTATCATCAGCTTTTCTGTGGAACAAAAGGACTCACACCTCTGTATAATTAGATGGGTATACGAGGATCAGGTACAGATTTCGAGGGTGTCTGGTGGCAGCAGTGGAAATAGAGAAGCACATTTATTATTCATCTGGCTTCTTCCCCTTGACACTCGTGCCAGCACTATTGTCGGTGAGCTGATACACGGCGACAGGGTGTGGCAGGAGCAGCAGCCACGTATCACAGCAGGGACTCTCAGTTTTGTTCCACTCCAGCCTGTGGTATCGCTGCAGGACTGCGGAGAAGCTCGCAGCACTCTGAGGTGATCTGTGTTTGTTTTCCCAGGACATGGACCTGATAGACATTCTGTGGAATCAGGACATCGATCTTGGCGCCAGGCGGGAGGTGTTCGACATCAACCACCGCCAGAAAGAGCATGAGCTGCGGAAGCAGCGCGAGCTTGAGGAGGAGAAGAGGCTGCACTTGATGCAGGAGCAGGAGAAGGCCCTGCTGGCGCAGCTGCAGCTGGATGAGGAAACGGGAGAGTACATACCCCGCCCGCCAGCAGCCCCTCTGCAGCCGACCATCACAACCCTAGAGGTTACTCAGGTACAAGAAAGACCATCATCACTCATGCTAGAGGTGTGACACTCCTACCTCATCTGATAGGCTGTTCCTCTGCTGTAGCTTGGTAACCTCTTCCTCTAGCATAATTAGTGCCACATAGGTGGGTCTGTTAGTTCTGCATCGATGTAATGTGATCCAAAGGCTTCTCTAAGGAGACCTAAACTGTTTAAAAGCAAAATCATCTTTAAATAGATGCTGTCCCACAATGAATTTAACAGCCTAATGTGCCAACTTCTGTTGCAGAATGCTGGCTTCACACAGGACACAGGTGACAGCATGTCATTTGATGAGTGTTTGCAGCTCCTGGCAGAGACGTTTCCCATAGAGCAAACTCCGGTAAGAACAGAGTCATACATAAGTCCAAAGTTTCAGCCTAAAGCAGAACTTGTTGGTTCTAACACATTTTTCCAATCTCACAGATTCCTCCGGTTTGCCTGGATGCGCCTGCTGTTTCAGTACCCATGATGATGTCCCCAAAGCAGCCGGCTCTGTCGCCAGCCACCCTGTCTTCAGGTCAGCTGACTCCGCCACAGAGCATGTCTCCCGATCTGGAGGAGGCTTGGATGGAACTTTTGTCACTCCCTGAGCTGCAGGTATAATACATGAGCTATAGTGCATGGGTTTGTAACACCGCAGGCCTGTGTTGTAGAACAAAAAAAGGAAAGAATGCATGAGTAGCTGGAGCCTGGTATTAAAGGGACAAATGCTTTTTTTTGTGTGTGCATGGAGATGGGGGTTATCTAAGTCACATGTTCACAGCTCATTCCGCCGTGCTCAGGTTTCATTGTTGGGACCTTTAAGAAGTGGAGATGGATATGCTTACATTGCAGTGTAGCTTAACTGATTTAACAGCTTTTGGCTTAAGGCTGTAGAACCAAAGAGGGAGCGGCAGACGTGAAGCCGTTGCTCACTGGTGGAAAGGTGAAGATTTGCGTACTGTACCTTTTCAGTAGCTGCACCTCTTATTTGCATCAGCAAAAGGGTGCAGCAGACTGGCTGTTGCAGCTGCGACATGCCAATCAGGAGACTGAGCTAATATCTTTACCGTACAGTCAATATAGCAACATATTACTGAAAAGTTTACATATTTCTGTAACTCATGAAATGAAGCACATTAATTACACACAGACTTATGCTTTAAAGCCTTTATTTCTGTTAATTACAACTATTAAAATACATTTCAGATAAGAATATTACATCGGAACAATAAAAAAAGCCCATTTTTAATACATAATGTGGGGTAAATTAAAAGTATGTTTTATACTTGTTATTTTTAAAAGGTAATTTTAATGTGACAAGCGAGCCTCATTGGGAGGTATATTCTAATTTACTCAATGTGACATCACAATGTAACTATCACAGATCTGTTAAATTACTGGGAGGAGATATCTTTTTATAGTTCTTGAAAGTTTTACGCATGATGTTTTAATCATTTAAATTTTGTCATTTAAAAGGTTCTATATATTTGGATGGCATGTGATAAAAACTAGCTTCACCAGTTGTTTCCTGTCAGACATAAGTGAAATTGTGGAACCGGTTCAGGTCTCACTATCCAAAAATGGCTTTAGATAAGACACCGTAAGCTGTAAACACTCTTGTGATGACAAAAACAGAAATCAGGAAATGCATTGCAGAACTACACCCCAGGAAATTTTTCATAGTTAGCCACATTCTACTATATTTGGATTCTTTGACTTTGACTACTACTATGGAAAAATGATACATGGTTACAGAAAGATTTTACTAATGAAACTCCAGAAAGTGTAGGATGCATACATGTATATATTCAGCCACTCCAAGTCATTTCTATACTGACCCACCTCTCACTCCAATTACAGCTTCAAGTTTTGAAACGTTTGTCGCATAATGTTTTCTTTGCAAAAAACAGCTCAAGTTCAATCAGATTGGATTTAGAACATCTATAAACATTAGTTTTAATGTATGGTTGCAGATTTTTTTTTATTGGATTTAGGTCTGGAATTTGAGTGGGCCATTTAGCAGATATATTAATCTAAACCACTGTTGTAGTTCTGGAAACTCTTTCTCAGTCTAAAGTCTTTTGCAACCTGTAACTATTTTTTTTGCCTTTATTGCCTAGCTCTATGTTATAATTAGTTACAATCAGCTTTCCTGACCCAAGGGTCCCTACACCTAGCAAGAAGGTGTGTTCAAATGTTGCATAAATGTGTACATTTTTACATGTAATCCTTGCATCTAAATTAGTAATATACAACTTTAATTTCTGTATTAAAAGTTTGTTTTCTTAATTCATCTGTCTTTTTTTCCTCCAGCAATGTCTGAACATGCAAATGGAAGACACGCTACAGACCACAACATATCCTCTCCCAGCCAACGCTGAAGCACAGACTCCAAGCTACCCAAACTATCCCCCAGTCCAAGCTCCTATTTTTAACCCCCTAAACAGCATCAACAATGTCAAAACAAACAGTCTGAATGTTGGCCCCACAGAGTTTATGAATACATTCGATGGCTCCATTCCCAGCGTGGCTCCGTCAAATGCTTTCAGACAGATCAAAGTGGACACCCCCCAGCTAGATACAAGCTTCAGTGGAGAAGATTTTGGTGGGGTGTTTTATCCTACAACTGAGCAGGATGAGTGCAGGAGTCAGCACAGCCAAGAAGAAAATGAAAGACTGTGTGACTCTCCAAAGAAAGTCGCCTTAATGCATATGGAACTTTACAGCCTCTCCCCCGGAGATTCGGTCGATGGAAGCAAACAGAGTCTGACAGCAGAGCATCTAGACTCGGATTCAGGAGTCTCCACTAATGGAAGTCCAAATGAAAGATCACCGGGCAGATCTGTGTACGGAAGTGGGTCCTTTGGTTACAGTGATTCAGAGCTGGAAGAGATGGACCAGAACCCTGGTAGTGCACAGTCTGACTATTCTGAGATGTTTTCCTTGAATTTTGAACCTGATCACCTTATGGCATCAGAACCAGTGTCAGAAATGACCGACCAGCTACAAGAGCTTGAAAAGAAACCCAAACAATGCAATGCAGACCTGGCAGAGGACAGCGGCCATGACGGTGCTCCTTTCACCAAAGACAAACCCAAAAAACGCTCAGATGTGCGTCTCACCCGAGACGAGCAGAGAGCCAAGTCCCTTAACATCCCCTTCACCGTCGACATGGTAATCAACCTGCCCGTTGATGACTTCAACGAGCTCATGTCTAAGCACCAACTGAACGAAGCCCAGCTGGCCCTCGTCCGCGACATCCGCCGCAGAGGCAAGAACAAGGTGGCCGCGCAGAACTGCCGCAAGCGCAAGATGGAGAACATCGTGGGGCTGGAGGGCGAACTGGACTCGCTGAAGGAGGAGCGGGATCGTCTGCTGAACGAGAAGAGCAAGAACGTGACGAGCCTGAAGGAAATGAAGCGGCAGTTGAACAGCTTGTACCTGGAGGTCTTCAGCATGCTGAGAGACGAGAAGGGAAACTCGTACTCTTCGTCGGACTACTCTCTGCAGCAGTCGACAGATGGCACCGTCTTCCTCGTCCCTCGCATTAAAAAGACTTTCAGGCGTGAAGAAAACCACTTGTCCCCCTTGTAACCTGGTGCTGCGTCATTATAGGATACTATGCAATAACTTTGTATTCACTCAGCTTTAAACTTTAGCAGCTTGACAGAACTGTTGTAGTTTCTGCTTACTCCTCTTGAACGTTGCAATGTTTTTTGATATTTTACTTTTATACTCTTATATCCTCACAGATTCCTTCACCAATAGTTTGTAAATATAAATATTACCTGCTTCTGAGATTAGGAATGTTACTGTACCTGTATATATATATATATATTGTGTGTGTGTGTACATATAAATATATAAATATATTTCTGTATGCTCATGATTGTTTGAATCATATTTCTTTTATAACTTCCCTCTGATTTGCTGCCCAGTTTTTTTTAATCCTGTCTTCTATGCTTTTAAATAAACTAAATATAAAAATGTACATCTTGTTTTCTCATGATTTAGGCAACTTCATGCTCTCTGGGCACAGGCTGACACAAATGGATGCCAGATGCATTGAGAGTCTAATGAACTGTTGCATAACACACCACATGGTAAAAATCAGTTCTGAACTTGGAAGCTTTACCAAGCCTTTACAAGAAGCAGCAAGTAAGATGAATTTAGCAGAAAAACAAGAGAGCAACCGCGCCAATCTGTTTTCTTTTATCAGATCAAGCTTTTATCCAACAGTAACTTGACTCTTAATTCAGTTGCTCCTGCCTAAAAATCACACCCACCCCAGTCATTATGTTGTGCAACAAAGAGCACAAGATGAGCGCATGCTCAGTGCGATTACCTGTGTGACAGCTCCACAATAGAGCAATAAGCTGGCAAAGTCAAAGGTGAAAGCCTACGCAATCAGTCTGACCCCTGATCGCACTTTCACACTCGGATACTACAGAACCTTTGATCACCAAGCCTAGCTTGTGCCCATAAATTTATCTGGAGAAAAGAGCACTTTAACAAAATTTGTTTTGTTGATATAAGACTTAAGAGTATTACCTGCAAACATGCAGTGAGTGCTTTGAGATGAACAAAGATAAGCTCAAATTAGTTGAAAAACTACAAGCATAAATCCTCACAGGGCTTGACTGTAAACAGTTTCACAAACAAACAATATCTTTCTAGAAACCAGTTAGAGTATAAGCAGAATAGTACAACCTGCTGTTTGTTCAAAAAGGCAGAGCCAAGACTGAATATGGCGGACTATCAAACTGAGGAAGTAAGGTGGATGGAATTTCCTGGCTTCTTATTGTCTGACATCAAATCAGACATATTTCCTGTTTTAGTTAGGATTTAGGATTTTAGTTAGTTGTAATTTTAAACTTGCTTTCTTAAATTTCAGAAGTTTAGCGTGCCTTGGGGAAATCCAGATGATGATGATGTCATGACTTTGTAAGCTTCTGATAGGTTAATTTAGGACGGTTGATGAATGCTTCCATTCATCTGTGAATGTATTCACATACTTTCTCATGTGACATCATGGAAACTCACGAGACATCAAGAAGAAGAAAGTGGACGGGTGAGATGCAACGACACCCAGACTCATATTTCAGGAAGGTACTGAAATTATCTACGTCCATCTTAGAAATCATGTCTCACCCTCTGTTCCTTCACAGATATTTTAAATGAAACTAAGCAATAAACCCAGTTTTATCCCTGATGCCATCAGTTTTCATAATTTGATTTAGCATAGTTTTAACAGTTTTTGTCTTTATTATTTTTCTCTTATC
>CAEFZX010023876.1:0-44944 GCA_903066825.1 Alfaro cultratus | reverse complement strand
GGGACTCGGGTTTTAAGGAAGAGAGAGCCGAAACTTTTCCTAAAGTTAACTTGTTTAATTAATCTCTTTCTTTAACACATATTAAAAGCAGCTCAAAGTGCTGTATTGTGCTGTAATAAAGCGAATTTAGCTAATCCCCACGTCCACGTTGAGGTATGGTGTCATCATCCACTTGAAAAGCAACTTCAGCATCCCTGAAAAATTTAAATGTGAACTGTAAAAAATAAAATTCACATCAATGTAATGAATTGGTGAGACAATTAACATTTTTCACTAACCTCACAGTTGTGCATCCAGAAGGTTGGATCACTGCTAATTGTTGACTCTCTTCAGGGTCTCTGAAATGAATTTGAATTAGCATCAATATGTCACATCTGGCTATCACATTAAAATGATCTTATAGTTCGGTACCTGTTTTGCTGCTGGTTTGGCCTTCGGCTGCGTCTTTTAACACAGTAACATATTGCACCACCAACCAGAAGTGCAGCAAAAACTGTGGAATGAAAAATCTAATATTTAGGACACATGTAACAATTGAAATGAGAAGATTTTTTTGTATTTTCTGTAAAATGAGAAGAAATGAAAATTCTGATCTTACTCTAACACAATGATATTTTGTCCCCCAGTGAAGCAAGTGGACAGATCACAGCAAACAAGACGGGTCAGTAACAAAAAGACAAACTTCTCAGATTTAACTTCCATCTATGTCATTTGATGAGAGACAGGCTGCAAGCATACCTTGCACAGGTCCCCAGATTGTCACAAAACAAATAACCATGCACACACAAACACACAAATGTTTGTGTGGCTATCTTTGTGGGGACTTTCCATTGACTTCCATTCATTTCTACAGCCTAAACCTCACCCTTATCCTAACCCTAACTCTACCCATTACTTACCTAACCCTAACCAAAACTCAGTTCACACCTTAGTCCTAAATCTAACTCAACAAGGAGCAGTGGGTCCCCACAGTATGTGTCAGGAAAATGGTCCCCACAAGGTATTACAAACAAACACACATCCACATAATAATTCTTAAGGAAAAATCTGACAAACCAGTTAACCTAACAAGGAATTTTACTGGACTGTGGGAGAAAACCTGAGTACCCAGAAAAAAGTCACATCTACAGAAAGAACATGCAAGTTAGAATAACACCTAATGAAGGGATTAATAAGGAGTTTTACTGCTTTTTGTGTCACTTTGTGTTCATTCTAAAAACATAAACAACATATATGAGAGGGTATAACGTTCTCAATGTAAGATAAGATAAATATTTTTAAGTTCAGAGTACCGGTTCAAAAAACCAGCATGTTTATGTCATTTGCAAAGCAACACTGCCATCTTCTGATTATTCTATTCTATTCTATTTTTCAACTGTAAGCATTTTCAAAGTGCTTACATTCACAATGTAAGCACTTCATATAGACAATGATATTCTCATATAAATATATAGGATAACCTTTCAGTGCTAGATGAGGATTTTAACTCACGGATGCATCCTAGGATGATGTATCCTGGATGAACTCCCGCTGCTTTCTTCCCATTGTTTGAAGGGGTCAGTGATGATGATGTAGCTGAAATGTTGGATAAAAACCCCATTCAATGTTCAGATAAAACAGTAAATAGTGTACTCACAATCAATACTTACCATGAATCCAAAGGCAAATGGGGTCAACGTCTTATAGAAAGAAAGACACAGGAAAGTGTTATTTGATTTATAAAACCAGATACTATATAATAAAAGGTCAATTTATTTTTTATGAAGATCTGACAACAAATTCACTTTGTAGATGTGTAAATCTATTAAGGACATACAAACAGACCTGCATCTGTGGTTACTATAAAACTAATTCTACAAAGTATTGACTCAGAAGGACTGAATACAAACGCACCTTTTCTTTTGGATCATTTGTGAAATTATTTAATCCACTTTACATGCGAAATTACCTGTACATTTCTCTGTTGGAATGTATTCATTGTCCTCCTCAAATTCACACTTGGTCCCTACTGGGGTGGAAACATATGCACGGCCATCATGCTGGCACACTTTATGGGGAAGCGGAGATCCTGAGCAATCTGGAAGGTGGTCATGCTGAAGGAGTTTGTCATTACAAAATACTTTTATCACATTGGCAGCACACCCTGCAGATTTGCAGTAAAAGAGCTCCAGTGAATCCTTGGCACCTGTAAAATCATGTAGAAAACGTTTCACATGAAGAAATTGATGCATTATCATGAGATAAGTTTGAGTTATAGAGACATTTCTGACCTGATGTAAGTGGAAGACTCATTGCGTCTCCAAAAGCAAGCAGCAAAAATATGCTTTTTACTATGGAAACAAAAAATGAAGCAAAATAAAAGTTGTTGGCTGGTGGCCAATGAGTGAAGTTTAAAGTTGGTAAATTCTCAGACACTTACTTTCCACGGCAAAGGTTGCTGCACACGACTGGGTGCAAAAACGCATTTTGGCTGAGAAATACTTTTGCTCCACTGCACCTGAAGGAGGATTTCTGTTTTAGCATATTTGTAGCAATACCACAAATTATAGCTTCTCACTATCTGAATGTTAGAAGTTCAGATTATATGAACTTCTAACATTCATATAATGTTGCACCTTTTTAAAAAATCTTGTAATAAATGGCAGTTCACTATAATACTGTCTTCACAACATATTGGTAATGTATCAGTCCTGTGGGGATTCAAGTGACTCTTTTAGTTTTCTAACATCTGAAGTAGGTTTGGTCTGGGCTACGTACAAACAATTATAGCCTTGGAACCAATGAAATGGTACCATTCTTGTACCATTTCAAGAATGATACAAATGGCCATCCAGCAAATGGAACTGATTCAGATGGACACATTTAAGAATTTTTAGAATAAGATTTTCTAACAAGATGTAAAAGATGGGTAATTTTATCGAGTCTTTGTCCAACTTAAAATACAGTTTATGTGAGCAAAAAGATCAGGTTATCTGCACTGTAGGGTCTGGTTTCTCTCATCTTCCTCTTCATAAAACTCCACAGATTTTCTGGATAGCTGACTGTTCTTGAAGTCAGCTAACTTCATGCTTCCAGCAGAGGGAAGCATGAAGTCCTCTAGAATTTCTCCAGACTCTTGGACCTTGATTTCCAAATGAAATGCAAACTTCATTTTCATCACCATAATGATTTTTTTTTTTTTTACGTTGTTCTTTAAAATGCCAGAATCCGTACATATATTTTTGTCTGTCTGACATGCTTTTTACATATCAAATAAGAATGTATTATTACTTGAGTAACCTTTTTACAAAATACTTTTCAACTCTTGCTTAAGTAATTTCCAGGATGGCAAATTTTAACTTTTACTTGAGTAAATATAGTGCTGCTCTTTCTTTAGTTCCTATTTCTCTGCTCATCACAAGCGCAAGAAGGAGAACCTGTCAGCCGAGCTGTGGCTGAGAAGGGCGTGATGACTAACGGAGTGGTGTGCCTTCAGCAGCAACAACTTTGGGGAAAAAACCCCAAACAAGAAACAAATGTATAATACGCTCTCCTTATATTTGGTGCAGACGAAGGTTCTGGTATCAGAGCTTTTCTGCCTCGGCTGACAAGACAAGTTCTCCTCCGTGCATAACATCCACTGTCCTTCAGCTTCCCATTTCATCCTCCCAAAGTCAGCTGTTAGCAGATTTTTATAACTCAGCATTTCCTTTAACGTAAAACCAAGAGCCTACCTGGTTAACCTCCCGAGTCGAGAGTCGAGTCGCGTTCACCGGCGGATCACGTGGGCCGCTGAAAAGGTAGTTTAAGGTTTGATATTCGATTAATTTTCACCTTCTGTGGAAAAGACAAACGTTAAGATAAGCACATTCAGCGATGGCTTGTCGTACCGTGCACTGTGACAAGGACAGTGGATAGCTCTAGTCCGTGCAGTCGCTCCTTTCTGATAAGAGCTTTGAAGCGGGATGGGGTTTTTTTGTTTTCTTTTTATGAGAGCCCCGCCCTCGTACTTGCGTTTTTTTTTACTCCTGCTGGCGGAATTCGCTGAAGATATCAGGTGACAACTCCCCCTTATATATTTCCACCCGGTAAACGGAAACCGCCTCCTGTGTTGTGGTGTCTTGTGGTTTGTCTGATCACCATATAAAATCACACAATGTAGAAGTCCACCAGATTATCTTGTCTGATACTAAATTGTCTTTTTATGATCTTAAACACTTATGCGACAGACTGGAAAAAATAAAATACAAAAGTCATAGCACTGTAGGTGCTGTTTATTTGACATATATTTAATTAACGTGAAACCTAAATTACACAAACAAGTCAGTTTAAAAAAGATAAAGCCAAGTTACAAATCAGCATTAACAAATAATTTTACCAACGCGAGTACAAATGTAAGAAAAGAAGCTGCACACTAGAAAACAGTTTCTCACTGTAAGCTAACTAAAAATATATATATTATAGAAAACAAAACAGTTGTCTTTTATTTTAAAGGAACATATTTAGATGTTTAGCTTCAGACTGATGCGCACTTAAACTAGCTGAACAAAATGTCTTTTTCTGAGGAAGTAAATAAGTTAAGAAATAAAAAAATGTTGCTGTTGTTTGAGCCATTTTTTATTATTTTTCTTTTGCTTATGAAGGGCTTGTGAAGGGCTTGATGAGACCGAGATCCATGGCTTTGACCAGACATGTGCGTGCCACGTCAATAGGATCCTGCCTCTTGGGATTGTCCTCTGCTTTGCCAATCACAGTGAGGATTTCCAGCATCTCACTCTCGATCAGTTTCTTAACCAACTCGAAGTCGTCAGAGTTTAGCATGTTGTACACAATCACCAGGCCTCGGTGCTGGACGCTAGGGTTGGTATGGAGACATAACCTCTGGAGGATCTCCAGCCACTGTACTGTCTGATTGGGAGAAAATGAACACTCAGTCATTGTCTGACCCTCTTCATAAATAAATAGGAGTGACAACAGATTCTAGTAGTGCATACCACACAAGTCATTTTGGTGCAAAGCTTTTTCTCAGCAGCAGTGATCATGGCCAGACCTCCAGCTGCAGCTATCTGAAGTTTTTCATCATCCTCTCCACAGAGCAATACCAGCAGCTTCAACTTATCGTTGCCATCCTCAAGGTAGCGAGCTTGGACCTACAAGACATAGGATCGATTTTCTTGTCAACTTTTGGTCATCTGCATTTGGCATGCATTATCTATGCATGAACAATCTCAGTGTTATCCTATTTATTCTCACCTCTTTGCATGTTACAAGATTGCACATGCATTCAGTGGCAGCCAGTCTGATCTTCTCATTCTCTTCAAACATGTGGTTCTCGATCTCTGGCAAAGCTTTCTCCTTCACCAGTTTTATCCTGCAAGAGAATCAAGTGGAAACATTTAAACAAAGCAGTTGAGGCACTTTTAGGAAGTGGGTTTTTTTCTTTACTTTTTTCTGTAATGCAACCGCAGCATCATGTGCTGCAAAATGCTACCTTAGTTTTTCACTGAAACCAGCCATGTTGGTGAGTCCTCGGAGAGCCTCGTAGTTCTCTGTCCCCTCTTTGTCTGTGTGCAGCAGGCTGACTAGAGGTCGTATCACTTCATATACCTGTTGAAAATAAGAGTCCCAGAAGAACTGAAGTTTTAACAGCAGAGAACTGTTTCTACTGTGCAGGTGAAACTTAACAAGATGAAGAAAAAGAAAATAGTCGAATACAATGCTAAGTAAATAAACTAACATCTCTTGTCAAATGAAGAGAAAAAAATAAAGATCAAGTTAAAATGTGAGAAGATAGGAAGTTAAGACTTCTGATGGACACTGAATGAAGAAAACAGCTAAAGTTTAGTTTTACCCTTTCTCCAGGGAAGGCAATCTCCGGGTTGGAAACAGCGGCTATTTTGGCGAGTGCAAAGCTTGCTTTCACCTTTCCCTTTTCTGTACCTTCCAGGGCAAGAGGTATCAGAGCCTGAGGGCACAAGAAATTAAAATGATGATATATTCAAGAACAATGAGAAGTAGGAGGGAGGCACAGTAGGTTTGCAAGCAATAACAAAACAAAAACAGGTTTGTCTAAGACAGTTTCAGTTTGGAAACATTTTCCATTACAATTGATTGTTCATCTCATGTGTGCATGACTCACCTTTCCCCCTCCATGGGCCACTATCGTGCCACGGTCTTTTGGATCCTCTGTCAGTGCCAAGAAAACCCTGCAGATTTGTTTAGAAAATAATTTCACAAGTCCAAGGAGGTGCATTGCCTTAATCACATCACTTGAACTTTTGCACATTTTGCAGCCACCAGCTTCACTTCATAGTTTATAAGTTAGAGGAAGCAACACACAGTACTACTATGACGTGGAAGGAAAATGATACATGGTTTAAAACATGTTTGAAAATAAAAGTATGAATGGTGTGTACACTGTGTGTGTTCAGCTGATACATGTTGCTCTATCACATAAAATCAGAACAGCATACATTGAAGTTTGGTTTTTTTTACCATTTTTTTCTCCGAAGAGTTTTTGCGGCGCTAGTGGCTTGTATTTTTTGTGACAGTAGGTTGACAGGAAGGGGGGAAGACATGTGGCAAGGGTCGCCGGGACCGGAAGTCGAACCCGCGATGTCCGCATCAAGGACTAAGGCCTCCAAACGTGGGGTGTGCTAAACCCCTGCGCCACCACAGCACGCCCCATACATTGAAGTTTTAACATAAACTATGGAAAGTTTCAAGTAGCATTAACAAGGTACTGCACCACTGTAAGCACCGTAACCAAAAAGCGTATTCATTCAAAAATTAATACAAATTACAAAACAGCAAAGGGAAGTGGGCTGATGAGGGACACAGGAAAGACAGGCTTAGCTGGGGGAGGGTGGCGGTATAATTTTAAGAGGTATAACTCTTAAAAGGAATTCCACATGTGTTTCCTACCGTGCCAACATCTCTTTTGTCTGATCAGTCAAGATAGCGCTGTCTGCTTTGACCATGACAGCAAGAGCTGAAATGACTCCAGCCTTCAGCAGCCTTTTTACTCTCTTCTCAATAAAGTCTTTCTTGTCCTGAGGAAAGAGAACAAAAACTGTTTGCAAGGTTTGTGCAGACATGTCAGCATGCAGATGGTGTTTCCTGTAAAGTAACTCATGAACAGCAGTCTGAGGTTTCTCTCATGGTCTTACCTTGGGGTGTTGCTCAGGGACATGCTGCTTCGAGAACTTGGCCAGCTGAACCAGCTCAGGGATGATTTCCTTCTTATCATAGCTGTTGGTGCAGTTTACCAAAGTGCAAGCAACTGCATATAAGATTGTCTTATCCCTAGACTAAAAATCAGAGAGGAAAAGCAGTGGAAATTAATTATGCTGTCAATATATTTTGCTTGCAGCCATGCATGTTTCAAATTAAAGTTTCAAACAATTTACTTCATAATTTGTGGAACATTCTGATGTAATTAATTTAATTATTACTCAGTTTAAGCATAGGGAGTGCACTTACATTATAAGCAGGAAGGAGTTATATCACATGCATTTTGTAATGCTTTATTTTGGTAGAAAACAATACATTTTCAACTATCATGTCTAAAACATGTACTTAAAATGACAAACTCATTTATTACCAATACATACAGGAAGTATATCCCTCCCCCCATCTGACTCATTGGGGAGTTATGAACAGGATGCACAATATACAGCAATATAATCTAACATCTTTACCTTTGCCAGCTCAAACATGGCTTTCATTGCAAGCTCATCTTCCACGAAATCATCTTTAACGTCAGCATCATTAGTCAGATAGGCAAGTCCCTCAATAGCCCACTTCCTTGTTTTGGAATCAATCTGGGGATTACAAAGCCACCTGGCAAAACAAATAATGAGATATGAGACAGTAATACTTGCACTAGTTGCATTTCAACTGTTTATATATACCTATTTTATGCTTAATATTATATTAAATCCGAGTATTGAGTACTGACTTTCTGCACTGCTTGGCCAGTTTCTCAGTGGAACCCTCAGCAAACTGCCTTAAGCCGTAATCATCACCTCCAGCTGAACCCAGTTTACAGAGACCCTGCAGGGTAGATGGACATATTTAGCGTCAAAGTTTACAAGACAAAACTAAACAAAATGAGATGATGTGTTTTGCTCCATCACTTTAAAATTGTAACTGGAATCACTCTTTTTCCTACAAAACAAACAAACAAACAAACAAACAAACAAACAAACAAAACTGTATCCTACAAAAGTGTGTACACCTTATCCCTAGACTAAAAATCAGAGAGGAAAAGCAGTGGAAATTAATTATGCTAATTATGAGGTTTGTGTTTTGTCAAATAACAACCACAAATCTCTGTGTGTTTTATATGGTACTTTGTGTGACCAACAGGAAGTAATGCATATTTGTGAAGTGGAAGGAAAGTTATTCATGTGACAAATCATGTCAAACTCAGTCAGATTGGATGGAGAAAACTTCAGATTATTTGCACATCTGGATTCAGATTCTCAATTATATTTAAATCTGGTGTCTTTGATTTGTGTCACTCTGTTAATGCTGGGCTCATTCTTATGTGCATTGTTAGTTTTCTATCACATATAAAGTTTCCCATAGTTTCCCATAACCTTCTTCCACATGTTTGCTGTGTTCCCTACATGAATTAGGGTAAATCTCAAGCAAACTTTCTCATGGTTTTCTTCTTTTTAGTCTTTCAGGAAGGGTAAATGTGTCAAGTGTTTTGAGCATTTTGAACATTTTCAAATTTTTAAAATACCAATGCACTGACATCAATGGTTGAAATGTGACAAAATAAATCTTATTGCAAAGCACTGTGCAAAGTTGACTCTGCTCTGATTTTGGTTCACTCACCACCAGGGCACGAATTTTAATCTTCTCATTCTTCGTCTTCTTGTAGATGTCCTTAAGCAGCGACACGCCGTTGGTGATGAAGAAGCTGGCGCGACTCATCTTCGTGGAGGCGTGGATCAGCGCCTCGACAGCGACCATCTGGTCCACGTCCCGCTCCGAGCCACACAGCGCCACCATCATCTCCATGACGCCCTGCTGTCCCACCAGAGAGTTGCCGACCTCAAAGGGCCCCTGCAGCAGCCCTGAGATGGTGTTGATGGCATGAAGAGTCTTATCCATGTTATTGGGATCAATTTTAGATCTGCAGCAAAGAAGTGGAGAAAATGAGAAATGGCGCGCAATAGCAAATTGACCTGAGTGTCTGTTTATTTGAAGTTTCTTAATGAGCATCCTTCTAAATTAAGATTGTTGTACCTCTGGTAAAGATGTGTTAGAAGTGTTTAAATACTATTTTATTGCAACAGGCTTACCTCACACTTAAGCATTTAGAAAAATTGCATTTTTAATTTTAGCAAGTTTACTCAACTGTAAAAATTCTTATGGTAAAATCTGATCTTACCAGAATCACTGGTGCTACAATCATTATGTTAATCTGTAACTTTCACTTTTTGAGTTGGCCTTAAATATGAACCAATTGCTCTGTTTCTTGGGGTAAGAATATGTAAAGGTATATGGAGAAAGGACCCTCTTTGCAGAGTGAATAGCATGCTAGGGGAGGTTTAAATAAATGCCTTCAACTGCGTCAATAAGGGGGATCTTGAGGTCACTCGAGCTACATAAAAGCTAGAGAAAATAATTTTTTGTCCTGTCATAGCATGCATAAACCTGTGGAGTTCACTAAACTCTACCAGGACCTTAACTAGAGCCATGGCTTTAGTCATATATGAGTGAAAGGTGGAGCTGTAATGAGTGAAAAAGAGAGTATTAGAGAGGATGGAGTACTTTTGACAATCAGGAGAGATTGTGGAAAGATAAATGATCACAGATCTCCGGCTGTATGCTCTGCATGTATAAAATATCATAGAAGGAGACAAAGTGCTGTCCTACTGATTAAAGGGGATCACAAGAGACTTTCTGTAAAAATAGCATGTTTAAAGTTGGAACTTGTTTCATGATGATGTTGATATATTTTAAGGCTTTTCACACATTTTTTACCCAGAGGTCCAAAATTTGGCCCACATCTTCACACATACTTGATATATTCATCGCAGATCTCCCTGAAGTTGGCTCTCTCCGGGTCACATTTCAGGTCGTCGTAGAGTTTGTTGAGAAGCACGCTGGCGATCAGCTGTGTGTTCTCTGTCAGAGGGAGCTGGTCCGGCAGCTCGGGAACCTGACCGCAGACCTTCAGGATCTTCTTCAGACCTGGCAAATAAAGACATGCATCTCATTATGAAAACTGAGCATCCGCCAGAAATTCAGAGGATCTCATATGGAGAGGCCTGGCTCACCGTGATCAATGGTGAAAAGGGTCCTGGAGTGGTCTCTCTCTTTCTTGTCTCTACAAGGGACATTTTTGGTGAGGAGGTTCAGTGCCTGGTCTCTGCCATGACCTGATACCTTCTTATTGGATATCATCTCCATGAGGGCAATGAGAATGGTTTTCAAATCTTTAGATGCATCTGTTGGTAAGGATAAAAATACATTTCTATATTAAAAATAAATATGAACAATAGAATGGCTTTAATTCGTTTTCATACATTTTAGCTGTAGATCAAAAACTGAATATTTGACTTAAATGTTGTAAGTTTTTCTCTTACCCAAAACTAAAGATCTTTCCTTCCCATAATCCCTTGTGTCTCCACCAGTGAGAGAGTCATTGATGCATTGGAAGAGGCTACATGCTGCCAGCGCAATTTCTTCGTTGTCCAGTGCCATAATGCTGCAGATCTTATCAACACCCACCATGTTGACAATGGCCATGGCCTGTTAAGAGGAGAGAGATGTGAATTACAGAACTTTAGTTGCTCCAACCTCTATTGTAATTTTGTATTTTTCCTCCCATTTTGTCGTTTAGCTTGACTAACCCGAGCTTTGTGGCCAGTGCACATTCCCGACAGAGTTCGGACTGCAGCCAGGATCATTTCTGGCTTTCCAGTCTCGACCATGTTGAGCAGCAGAGCCACCCCGTTGTTCTGGAAGATTCTCTCTGCTCCAGCATCTTCTCTCGACAACACAATCAGGTTGTTGGCTGCCTAGGTGTTAAACAGGAACACTAGATCATACAAAAACCCCAATGAATTTCCATAAGCTAAAAATACCCACACCGAGCTTTTTAGGTTCCTTTATCTACAAACCACTGAAAGAACCAACCTTTTCCTTCTTTTCTTTGTCCATTTCCTCATCAAAAAGAATATCAAACATGTTCTGTACTCTCGAATCTGTGGAAAATGTTGTCTTGAGCTGAAGAGATAAAATAAATCTTGAATTGAAGATCTGCATGTGGCATATACATGTAAAAGTGTCTTGCAAAAGTATTCACACCACTTCCCACATTTCAGTCATCAAACCAAAAACTTGTGGTTTTGATGTGCTGTTTTGTGGCTATTACATAGTTCAAGCTCAAAGGGGTTGGATGGAAAGCTTCTATGAAAAACAGTTTTTAATCATACCACAGCTTCTCAGTTTGATTTAAGTCTGACCTTTGACTAGGCAATTCTAATTTATGAATGTATTTTGATCTAAACTACCCAAGCTCTGCCTATATGTTCAGTGTCTTTAAAGCAGAGCAAAGAGCTTTTATTTCTTTTTCATATTTTTTTTTTCCTTACAATTCAAAAGAGTTATAAAAGTATAAATACTTTTGCAAGGTGTTTTAGGTTACATGTTGTTTTTTAGCCAGCATTTGTTGTCTTTTTTTCTATTCTGTCCACAACAAATATACACCTTGGCCTGGATTTCTGCTCCCAGCCTGCGGAGAGTCTCTAGGAAGGTCTTGTTCTTTGGCTCCAGGGTGGCGCATCGCTGCACATCTTTGAAAGCCATGTCCAGTTTTCCCAGCTTCTCCAGAGCTTGACAGCGGCGATACAAGGCTTTAATATCTGACGCATCCTCATCAATTGCTGTGAACCAGTATGGCAGAAAGTAAAGGTCAACTCTAGAACAAGTGGTTTGCACTGAGTTGCTATGCTAAATATCTAATTTTGGCTGCTTAAATTTCTTAATTTATTACTTTACCTTTAGATGCATCAGAAACTGCATTTGAATAGCTTTCCTGTAACAAGTAGAATAGATGGAATAAAATATGGCAACATTTTTCATTTAGGCTCAAATATTTGTATGTGTTTTCTCCAATTGCTCTACCTTTTTCAGGTAGCATGCACATCTGTTCCTGTAAATCACAGCCTGCATTTTTTTGTCTGTGCACTCCTTCAGGGCGTTGGTGTAGCATTCAATGGCCTTGTCGATGTCACCAGCCTGAAAGTGTTTGTTTCCTTCATCTTTTAATTGGATTGGATCACCCATCTGACAGAAACCATAATTCATAGATAAGAAAAAAAAAAAGGTAAAAGTTTTGTCATGTTTTGAGTCTGGTTATGTCAGATCGGTGCTTAATTGATAAGTTAACAACTGTTCTGCCTATAAAATACTGTATTTCAAAGCAACGGAAAATGTTAGCCTTCAATAGAGCTAAATTATCCATACGACTTCTAGATGAGAACAAATCCCTTAAAGGAGCTAAACATATATTTTCCTAAATTTATAGAAAATATCAATAATAAGTAACTTTTAGCAGTGCAACATTTATCCAAGACTCATTGAATACCATCCCTTATACATCATACACAGATGAAGATTTGATAATCACCATCTCTTATTATGACAATACTCAATAAATGTTGTGTCGTATTGTTCTCATGGTTGCACTGCTCTGTCCTGACCTGGGGGTCCAGAAGCAAATGGCCCCACACGTGTTATCTCTAACTTTAAATGGCCTCCCTTCAAACCTTATTTGGGCATCATTTTAACCCACCAGTGTGAGCCTGATGATTCTCTGTCATTTCTAAATGAAAGACACATTCCTGATTCTGTAATACTCTCGCTACCCTGAGTGCCTTCCATTCACATCGGTACAAGTCAAAACCCCCCCAAAAAACCAAAGTCTTTGCAGATGCAACTTTACCTTTGACTTGTTCTTCTTGGTCTAACCTTTCCTCTGTTTAGTTTTTTTTTTTTTACTCAATGTAGATGATCTAAACCCGTGGTCTTGAGTAGTTTTATCAGCTTTCTTCTATCTTTTCAAACCTAAACACCACTAATGCTGCAGTTTATATTTATATTGCATCTTAGTGAGGTGGGGCAGAGCTAAGGTGGATCACGCAAAACACAAAGGGGTGCTTTCCAAAACATACAAAGCTTTATGGAAAATAGCTCTGCATTCAGGGCTGTATAAATCATAACCCATTAAAGTGTACTAAATTTTCTATTGAAACCAATGTTTGATTGATGACTCAGTGAGGAAAAACTTTTTTGAAACAGGAACGTAAGTTTGTGTGACCCCTTAAAGTTGGTTTGCTCCTGATAAGGTCTATTTAGGGAGCAGACAGCTGAGAACTCACCAGCAAATGCTTGATGGGTTTGGAGGGGGGAGTTCAAGAGTGGGTGGTGGGGAGCTTGCAGCTGTGGCACCAGGAGAGGCTGGTACCTTCTGGAAGGAACATGATCTCACCACAGCACCAGCTGGAAATAAAATATAAATTTTGAAAATTAAGAGAAAAGTGCAATAAATCAGGTCTAAAGGTGGGTCTCTGGAGTGTTTGTTTGGACTATTTTATTGAAAAATGCAAACAAGCTGTAGCTTTTAAAGATCCTGCTTCCCTCTGAAGTCTAAAACAATGCATGTTTCATAAATACAGCATAAGTAGAAAATAATAGATGGGGGTTTAGTGTGAGATTTCTTTTTTATTCAATTTCATCATTGGCGAGAACTGACTGATTTTGAACTTTTAATGACGAATTTGAATCAAAAAGCATTGTGTCAATGTCTTGTAGAACGATCCTGTTATATCAAAGTTTAAAACCATGTAACTCAAACTAATCCCCTCACACGAAAGAAAATTGTTTATATTGCTTTAGGTACAAGCCAAGAATCTCCAACGCTTAAATTGATCATCAACTGGAAGATGTTACTTTCCACAGTGAAATGAGTTTAACATCTGTTTGGACTAAGAGTTTGTTGTTCAAGAAGGATGTGCTGCTCAAACCGAAAATTTGCAATATGGAAAGTCTGGCGACCTGGCCATCAGGTGATTGTTGCTGACTGTTACTGATAGGCAACAAATCCCAATAACACCCCCTGGCAAGGTTAAGTGAGTATAGACAATGAATGACCGCATGAAATTTGCAAATGCCCACATGAAGAATGTTAAAGATGTGGCTCAGACCTACTTCTCACAATGTTTAATGTAACGCAAAAGGCTGAACTAATATCCTCTCAGCATGTTTAAAATGTGCAAGAGGTCTTTGGTTGGAAATTTTCCAGTCATTGAATAAAAGTACTTTATATTGACAACACAAATTTAAGCTACACCTTTTGTTTTACATCTTTTTCATTGAAGGTGCTATTAGCCACCACTAGAGGGAGCTTCATGCCCATTCTTCTTCTCGGATGTATTTAGACTGAAATTATCTGAAAATATTCTTCTCATTGGTATTTTCTTCCATTCTTCCTGATTCAGTCACACAGCAACTAAAGCTTCATAAGAGATAATGAAATGTCAATAAGAGGTTCGCTGTTCATTTTTTCAGTTCATAACCAAGTATTGCATCCATATGTGATAGAAATATATATACAAAAAAGTGGAATTGACATTATCTAGCTTTTTCATAAGAAAGTGGAGGCAGAAGAAGGCTTCCCCTCTGAGAAACCTGCGAGTGTTGCCAACTTTATTTTTCCGGATCACATAATTTCTGTTGGCATGATCCTACCACAAACTAAATCTGGTTATGTTTTTTATTTAAAAAATTAAAATTTCACCCTTTCCTACATAATGTCACTATTTGACTATCACTATTCTTTAGACAGGGTGACTATTTTGTCAACCTGTCCTCTCTTTCCATTCAGCAGAGGCTGTTGGGAAAGTGTGAAAAAATGAAGAGGCAGAGAAGGAAGTTCAAGCCCTGACTGATTAAACTTCACTAGAGTGGTAGTTTGGAAACTAATCAAGTCTTTTAAGCTAGTTTTCAAGCTAACTGTTTGTTTGCTGTAAATTTGTGGGAGACATTAGAGGAGCACAAGATATCTGACATTAAAAAATGTATTTTCATCACATAAATAAGTTGGTAACATATGTATGGTGAGAATCTGATCCATAACAACTTCTGTTGGCTATCCATGCTCCGACCAAGGTAAACACTATTCAGAGAAATACTGGAATCCTTAAGCAAGTACTTGCAGATGCACATGGATGAAGACATGGGTCGGTCAGGTCCAGACTCTGGAGGCCATGTTGCTAAACTGCTGTCCAGATCGTGTGCTGACTGTGTTGCTGAATACTGGACTGGGGTGGGATCAACGTACAGAATAATAATCTATATGAACAAGTGTAGAAGTTGCAGCGATATATTGTGGGTGAAGTCTGTTTTATTTGTTTATTTTTATGGAGTCACACTGAAGCAGCAGTAAGCCCGTATTGCACCGTATTGCACCGTATTGCATGTTGTGTGTGAGTAATTAAACATAATATTCGTATTCAAAATGGGACAGTGTTTCTTATAATTAATCCATTATGCTTTGGTTGATGAGTGAGAAGATGTTTATTTTCCACTTTGACTTATTTCTGAAAACACCAAAATTTTCATCCCTGCAATGACCTCACCACTAACCTCCAAATCTCCACATCTGAACAGGACTTCTTGTCTGTAGTGACAATATGAGAAGCATCATATTGTAGCATTATTGCAAACTACAGACTATTTAACTGGATGTTTTGTGATAGGCAAACACAATGTTGAACATAATTGCAAAATTGACAGAGTGTATGTGGCTTTAATCTTTTCTTAAATAAAAATCTGAAAAGTGTGATGTGCTTTGCATTTTGCTCTGAGTCAATGCTTTGCTTGGATATTTTTAGGAGTATTTATCTACCATATTTAGAGACTGATACTTTTACCCATTCTTGTTTGCAAAATATCTCAAGAGATCAGAAGATTTATTGAATTTCAAGTACTGCATTCTCAGCTAAATATAGGACTTTGATAGGGCCATTCTAATATACAAATATGCTTTGAGCTAAATAAACATTTTTAAACAATTCAACAATCTTGTCATTCTTTCATAAAAGTCAGCGTTATAGTGCCCAAGCCTGAATATTCACCTACTTCAGTTGTTTCTTTGCAGCTCTTTCATATTTACAGCAGGCTTCTTTGGTGCTTTTCTGATCAATGATCTCCCCTGTTTAAAAAAAACTGGCAAATCTACCTTGTGATGGTCTGTTATATAAAATCCGATAATATACACTGTAGTTTGTTGTTATACAGTGACAAAAATGAAAATTCTATAAGTATAGCGTATAATACTACAATCATTAGAACAGAGACCAGTTCTGATGTGATTTTTATTTTGAAAATACTGAGCCGGAAATAATGCAGCACTCCTGGTAGCTACGTAATCTGCCTGCCCCTGCATCTTCCTCCCGAACCTAAAACACCGAAAGGCGCTGCATTCTCCCGGCTTACATTAAGTCTATAGTCTTGTGTTTGTTATTTTGAAGTGATGTAGAATGGCGTCAGGCTTTGGGAAGATAGTCGTCGGTACTTACGTGGAGATTAAGCGGAGTGATGGTAAGTTGTCACCCTGTCCGCTCTTTTTTTCTTCTTCTTCTTGCCGGACTTAGTTGTTTGGGGATCTTTGTTGCTGTGGGTCTGTTGAATATAGCAACCGTTGTTCCCCAGCCTCGGCCGCAGAGCCTAACGTTTGCTTTAGCATTAGCCACATCCAGACGGAAACATAAGCCGCCAGGACAGCTTGGGCGGCGAGTTTCAGCTCGGCCTTGGCATTTGAATGGAGTAGGCTTATCATTGTTAGCAAACGTCTGGATCAATTTAGGACATTTTTGCCGCACCTGTAAAATGTTATCGTTTGATAACGTCAATAGAATAAATAAAAAAATCTTAATATATCTGTAAATCACGTGTATTTTATTTAGAGCCATAGTAATGTATTTTGACAAATATTTATATTTAGGCTAGCTAACTTATTACCGTTGCGGAGAGCGGCATTGGCTAGTTGTTAGCCTAACGGCTAACTGGGCTGTTTCCCGGCTTCATCAGTTACTGGAGTCAAACTTAAGCTCTTATTTTATAAAATCATCTCCCATTTTGGGGTGTCATATTTATTTAACTTTTTCTCTTTAGGTCAAAAATGATCCGGCAAGCATGCGAATTCGTTGTTATTGGAAACATTATTGATCAAAAGTCAGACATGGCATTCCCTAAACGTTGTCATGCCATGGGCAGCACTGACAAGACAATAGACAGCCGTATTCTCAGGACACACCTGCTTTTAACAGCTAGATCAAAAGTGACGACAGAGCCTTTAAAAAGCTGCATTGAGTAATTTGTTTCTTTTAAATAAGGCGATCCAAATCTTGCCATAACGCCAAACTGAAATCAAACAAAAACTTGATGCAGTCTAAACGGAACACCATGGCAAACTTTGTTTTCAGAATTTGAAGTCTTTCTTTCCCCATTCATCTAAGGCATTTTCTCTTTTCTGATAGGATTTGAAGAGAAGGGGTAGTATACTTGACTGTTTCCTGCTAGTAGCCGTTGTGTCCAGAGCAGGGATTGCCCTCTCTCTGAGGGTTTGTGGCAGGGCTAGTCCAGACTAGAGCCAGATTCAGGCTATTAGCCACCACCCCATCTGTTCCTGTTTCTGCCAGGACTCTCGCTTATCCACCCCTACTTTATTTTCCATCTCATGATGATTCCTCATATAAGTAAGACGAAAAAAAAAATAAAAAAATAAAAAAAAACCGGGATGCCATTGAAATAACTTTTATTAGTTGGTTTATATTATTTTTAAAATAAATTTTAAAGTACAGTACATGATCTTATCAAGTATTGGCCATTCTTTTATTATTATTTTAATTTTTAGTCTATATACACATCAGCAAAAAGGTAGCACTTTTAAGCATTTTTTTCAATTTAATGAAAATCAAATTAACGAAGACGTGCAGCAATTGTAGATGGCATTTTTTGATAATATCACTTTGTATACAAATTAATCTTGGTGAACTCTGAACTCAATGTTCACCTGAATACCTTTTGTCTCGGTGGCTCCACAGGGATGTGATCTTTCAGTTTTCTTTCTTCCCATCGCTGTCGACTGGAATGAATACTGCAGGTACCTCAGTGCTAACTGGTAGGGCTCATCAAGTCTGTCTGGCTGGCACTGATTCCCAGCAACAGTTCTGTGTCCGGGCAGATATATTGCTGTTTCCATTCCAGCTTCATAGTAGAACATCAACTAGGCTGTGTGATTTATTTTTATAAAATAACTTTGTTCATCGTTGCCAAACTTTAAAAATCTGTCACATTGCTAGAGCTCAGATGCTTCCCAGAAGCTGTACAGAATACAAATAAGCACTATTTGTATTCAGTATAAATGGAATACATTCATTTTCTCTTAAAATGAATAGAAATGACACTAATGAAAAATAAAAATGACTCTGCAACTCATATCAACAAATTACCTTATGTGACATCAAAAGAGATGTAAAAAATAGTTTTTGAATAGGTGGATTTAGATACAAATAAGGGACAAGTTACAGCAGAATAACAAAACTAATTAACCAGCAGCATTATTTTCAGTTTTCTTAGTCACAGAAAATACATGTAAAGGGTTTGATTATATTCAAGCTCTGGGTCTTTAGCTTAAATAGATTTTAAAATTCATCATGTGGTGCTTCCCAGCAGTGTGTCTGGACCATGCAGGTGTACAGTGTCGCTCAAAGAGCATATGCTGTGCGCTTGATGCTCTTAATATGGTGACCAGATGAATAATAAAGCAGAACCGATATACAATCAGGTCACAAAGGTGAAAAATGACATCACTGGTTATAGATCAAATACTTTATATATCTACTTTTCAAACTAATTCTGCATGTATTCACTACATTTTTGTGGTTATATTGTCTTCCTCATAATATTTGTGTTAGAATTTTTTTAGTCTCTTCATTTTTTTTGTTTCATTAACAATACACAATAACAAAAGGAGTGCCCTTAAACACACACATGCATAAATATAACAATATTTGGGATTGTAGATATACTAAAAAAAATGAGACGAGAAGAACAAAACGATCAATGTTGTATTGCATTCTAAGGAGAAAGAAGAAATTATTCTGTTTAGGACTGTTGTAAATGAATATTTTAGTAATCGAGTAATCTATTGACTATTCTTACGATTAATCGAGTAATCGGATAAAAAAATAAATTAAATATTGGTAAATCTGGCATCACACCAGTGTTACTATCAGATATCAATATCAGTCCAATTTTTCATATTTAAGCATCCCTAACAGTTACTTTTTTGTAGTTTAGAAAACTAACCTGTAACAATAATAGCTCACTTTCTAACTTAACCTGAGAAATACAGGATATTTACGACACCTTCATTCGTCACACTCAGCAACTCATCTACCAGCCATGTACCGCCACGATGCTTTCCGCCAGTCCGTTTGTTCAGGCCGGGATGATATGATATTTATTGTGCGGTTCGTCCGTAAAGCTACACTTGGACTGTAACCATCAACTACTCAGCTGCCCGCCGTGTTCAGTCTATCGGCTCACCTGTATAAATGCTCCTGCAGTTCTTCCCGCCGGAAAGGCTGCCGTATTCTGGGCATCGCGCCAGTCATTTTAAGGAGGCTTATTGGTCCCCCAAAGACGATGAAAACTCGGGCATTATCATCAATCAATAAAATCCTCCCAGGCCGAACTTGAAAATTGGACGTTATGCCGCTAACACTTAGCGTTCGTCAACAACTCAGAGGCGGAAGTCAGAGCTCCGCGCAACGCAAATAATGTTCCGGCCGGAACACGGTGCGGTAAATAATAACAAAAATAATTGAAGAAACTTCGAAGCAGGCGAATTTTCTTCGAGGAATTTTAATAATCAAATCATTCGATGAATCGTTTCAGCCCTAATTCTGTTCTTGTTCTCGATTTACTGGTCTATCTTTCCTCCTGCCCTCATCTATAGTTATAGAACCGATATGTTAAAAAGGGACTAATATCGGCCAATAACAATGTAAATGGTGACATTATGCGTCCCCTAGGGATGGGTTCATTGGAAGGCATGTGCTTGAAGACAAAATGTTTCTCAGTCACTACAGATTTGAGAGTAAAAAAACCCATCTTGAAACATTTCTGCTAACAGTCTTCTTGAGTGCATCGTTTGCCCATTCTCTGTTCCATTTTTGGCTGAGTTAGGTTTTCTTCTAAATGTTTGTTATGACAATCACCAGGCTTTGTGTTTGCTTTATATATACAGTGTGTCTTAAACATGTATAACTCTTATTATAAATGAAAAAAATTGACCATATCTTTGTTTAACAAAGAGATGAAGTCCTGTCACAGAGTAAGGGCAGCACTTCTTGATGGTTGTTCAAGCAAGTGCTGAGTTTGGAGGAGACACATTGATTTGTGGGAAATGTATTTAAATAAACTAGTTATGTATCTAATCCAAAGGGTAGCATCATATATTGGTTAAAGTATTTTAGATTTTGATGTATGAATTTTGCAGTAAATATTATGACAGAACACTCACCATCATTGATAATAAAATGCATCAATATTATAGATATATGGTCTGATTTACAGAAGAAAATAAACAAATCATGTCTAAAAACAGCTTTGGAGAAAGAACCAGGCAACAAGTATTTATTTTATATTGTAAAATTGCAAAGCTGAATCTTTAAAAAAAACAAGAAAAAAAAAATACTTTTTCACCTTTTGCCAAACTCTCATCCATTTTCAGGCATCACAGTGGGTAATTGTTGAAAAACACTTCAAAGTATTAAACATTTAGGTCAACTAAACTGCCTCCTCTACCAGGTGACCTTGGCAAAAGGAAAAATAAAAAATCTGAGTATTTGAATCTGAATATTTAAGTCAATGTCAACTTAATTTATAAAACACTTAATACAGAAAAAGTGCATCAAAGTGCTATTCAGTGATGATTGAACACAACCAAGAGCAAAAAAACAAACAACCAAATTACTACTTTAGGCAACGATAGAAAAAAAAAAACTGAGGGAGAAATCTGAGCCAAAAAGAGAGTGATAAATATAAAAAGATACAGAAAATGAAATGCTGATTCAAGCTTCTGCCAAGTCAAAAGTTTGACCTCGGTTTTATAGAGCCAACTAATTGTTTTTAAAGGTCCTGCTGGTAATATGGGGCCAGACAATTAGGAACCTTTAAAACAACAATAAAATCCTAATCAATCCTGTAGCGGACAGGAAGCGGGTGGAGCGAGTCCAACATGGGGTTTTTATGTTCTTACTTCCTGTAAGTTGCCTCATTAAAAAATGACTAATCAATGTTTGTATTCAGACAATTACAGGAGTCTAAGCATGTGATAAAGTCACGAGCGAAAACCACTGGCAAGACTTTTCGGACTGCTGAACCTGATATTTTTATTTTGTTGTGCTCATAATTATTTGTTATACTTATTAAAAGTTTACATTTCTCAAGATTATATTTGAAGCAGGTCTGCTGGTCTTCACTACCACACACTTAGTTTTTACAGCATCCAAAGTTTTAGGAAGGTGTGTGTTTTTCAGAGAAAGTGTCCAGGCAGAGACAGAAAGCAACAACATATTGTTGTTGCTCAGCCTGGAAAAGTGGCAAAATATCGTTTAAGGTAGAACCTCCTGTTAAGGTCACTCACATCTTCCCCAGTTTGTTTCATTCTTATGTTAAAAATGCAGGAATTGTATTTAGAAAGCAGATTTCTAGTCCCCAGTAAACAGAAACGGATTACAAGGAGATTAATTTTTATTTCTATTTTTAATTTTTTACTGTTTTGAGGGGAAAAAACGAGGGCATGTTAAATCAGTCGGATCTACAAGAGTTGGGAACACCGAAAACATCTTTGCTTGCTAGCTTCTGAGCTTCATCTGAATAATAAATACTGGAACATGGTGTTTCCTGGGGCCAAGAGGGGAGCTTACAGCATGCTGTCAAATCCACAGAGGCGAGGAGCAAAGCGGCTCTTTACAGCTGTTCCTGTTCCACTGTTGACAGAGGGGCGGAGAGAAGCCTGTGGCCCGGCAGCAGCTGGGCTCTGCTCCGTTATCTGTGGCTCTAATTGTTGTTAATCAGACATTCATAAGCTGAAAGAACTGAAATTAGCCCCAGCTTGTTTTCCAGCTCTCATATGACAACGGCCCGCACATAAAACGCATTCCTCTGTCTTTTATTAGGTTAAAAATAATGATCAAACTTGTCTCAGGATTAAATTACTTTCACTTCCCCTTTTCGTTATTTCCACCGTCCGTAACTTCAACTTTCCTGGTAATAAAATTTGCAGAAGCACTTCTATCCAGAGGTAATTAAACTTAGTGTGGATTTGTAATAATATTTGACACTAAAGGAAATAAAGGTAAATGCTTTACCTTTAACCCAACTTAAACCATAAGCCTGACTTTGTCTTATGATTATTATTTTCTTTCCCGTTTTTCCAGGACGTATACATCAGGCAATGGTGACGTCTATGAATGAGGACAATGAGAGCGTCACAGTGGAATGGATAGAAAATGGGGACACAAAAGGGAAGGAGGTAAAAGCACCACTTTACCAGCCATTTATTGCCTTTCAGAGCCATGCCCCCAGCAGCAGCAGCAGCAGCATGTTGCTGTTGTTACTTTCCATTGCGATGAATATTGCATCCTGAGGCATTCCAGTGCTGCCAGGATTATGCAACTTTCTTGCATGTCCTGAGATCCCACCAGACGTCACCTTCTACATGTAAACCTGCAAATCCTGTTTTTTATTTTTAAATTACAGGTCAGTCATTTTTAACTGGAGGGCTATTCTCTGTTCGTCAAGTACCTGTGATGTTTATCGCAGTGAAAACATTTCTAGTGCTTTGAAAAATGTGCTCATTAAATGTAATTTCACAACTAACATTTTTATTGTGCTTGTCTTTTGTTTTTCCTGTTTATTTCTAATTTTTTTAATAATCAATTAACTCTAAAGAAAGTTAAATTATATCAATCCATGCAAATAAAGTAGTTGAGTACATTAGTATTCATAGTATTCATGTGTGTATTCTGTAAAGAGAAGGGTTTGTTATGTCTGTGGAAATGTGTCCAAACACATCAGATGTTTTATTTTTCTAGAGACATAACTCACACAATCACACTGAGGTCCACTTCTTACATTTGGCTTAGTTTTAATGTTTGTTCTACTTTTGTGCTTTTATGTGTCTTGTATTAAAGTAATGTTTTATTGTAAACTGTCAAAAAAAGAAAATAATTGGCATACGCTTATCTAGGTTAAATAAGTACAGGTTTTTTTTGGGTTTTTTTTGGTACTATAGATCGACTTGGAGAGTATTTTTGCACTAAATCCAGATGTAGCGCCAGATGAGGAGATTGCCCCCAGCCCAGAGACTCCTCCCCCTCCCACACCCACATCTGTGAAAGTCAACAAAATTGCAAAGGTAAATGTTGTAACATCAACTCCAAATAACAAACAAAAAACAACTTTAGTACAAAATATTCTTATTTTCTGTTAAAATACTCTTTTTGCAGCTTTGTAATCACTGTTGCAGGGCCTCACAATACTTGTTTGTGGATATCCAAGTGTCATTTGGATAATTTTGTGTAGTCTTGTTGTGGATCATTTTGGAAATACTCCTTTATGTTACAATGCTAAATGAATCAGATTAATGTGTCTTTGAAATCAGAATTAATACAGAAGATCCATTCAGAGCTGAATTACCGGTAGATTAAAGTTGTTTACTGACTTTAACATTTAAGACCTTGAAATGCTGTCAGTCATTTGTACCAGGAGCAGAGATGCTGTATTCTAAACTAATCTGACTCTTGGAGGTCAAAAACAGATTTCCATTATAAACGCAGATGGTTGTTTCCCAGTATCTAATTTATTTATTTTATTTTTTACAGAACCGGCGGACGATAGCGCCTACTAAAAATGAAACTCCTTCCAAGGACAACAGAGGTTTGCTTCAGATTGTTAAACTGCATATATATATAACTAGTGGAAACACTTAACCGCATCTCAAACTGTGTTTTAAAGAGTCGCTAAAAAGTTTTAACATGTTGTATACATGTATAACTCGTAGCTCAAAATGTTGTCAGTTTCAGACCATTTGAAAGTGCAGATGTAGCTATTTTTTTAGTCACAGAATTTAAGTTTTGGATTGAATCAAGTGATTGGAATAAAAAAAAAAATTAACACAAAGAATGTAAATGCATAGATGTATAGATTTATTTTGTGACTTTTTGCTCTTAGCGATTCCGACTCGGACCAGACCTCTACAGCCTCAGCAGCCGGATCCGGCTCCACCTCCTCCTGTCCAGCAGCCCACTCAGCTTCAGACGCAGCAGCAGCAACAGAACGGTAAACAGACGAAGCAAAACAGTTTTCAATCCAGCACAGCTAAGATTTTCTTTTGTTTTCTCTCCTTTTGCCAAAAGCACTTCATCACTTCTGCATATTAAATGTGTTTTATCCATTTGTATTTTTAATTTAATCAAAAACATTAGACGCTTTCTGGTTATTGGACAAAGCTTAATTTTTCATATTTTATCAATCACATTTATCACAGAATCCTCACCGATGTCCAGAAAGGAGCTTGGACAGCTGTGTATGTATCGCCTGCTTGTTACCCCGGCCCTCAGTGCTTCATGGTGATTCTGTTAGTTTTCCCACTAGAACCTGAGCGCCCTAGACGAGTTACGCTGTCGGGAGCTGTGGTGCAGAGATGAAGCAGCACCACCCAATCCGTGCCTCAGTTAAGCTTTCTGGGTATTAGGGAGCAAAACGAGGACATCAGTGCTGCTGTTTGGCTGCGCTGGTTTCTGCTGAGTCACATGCACACACACACACTCACGCATGCATACATAGAGAAGATGCTTGTGTCGCACTGTTACACTTCAAAAACACAAAGTCTTACCAAGTACTTTTGGTCTAGTTTCTAGTGCAAATATCTTAGTACAAGTAACTTTTTATTAAGTAATCGGAGGTTGTTTTAGGTCAATAATTCCTTAATATTGATGAGAAAGTACTGGTCATGTGTGACACAATCACACATGACCAGTGGAACATGACAATTTTGTCATGGAACTTAAAATAAGCTCCTGTAATTTGCTAAAAAGTTACTTGGAAGTTAGTTTTGTCTTATTTCCAGTGTACTAAGATATTTGAAGCAGAAACTTTAAGATTTAGTGTTTTTGCTTTGAACCTCACTGAAAGTGCTCACTGTTTGGACTCAGAGGAAGACTGGACCCCCCCTCCTTCGTTTTGCTTCTTTACCCATCAGCCTCTTCTCTATTGGTCTTAATAACCGGGTGATGCGTGGTGCTGCACTCGTCTCCGACTTTCTTGTCCTGGTTCTAACCCAGCTCATCATCTTCTCACAGATTAGAGCAGATTATTAATCCTCCTGCTCTGATAGTCTAGGTTTGGTGGGACTGGAGCCAGCAGGGGGCCAGCGCAGTATCACTGGGTTTTGTCAGGCTTTGCAGTAGGATGCTTGAGCCAACCAGATAATCACAAGCATTTTATTTATTTATTTATTTTGTCAAATTTGAAGTGTTTTTTTACTCACATTTCTCTATCATGTGTCCTGTTGTGGTTACTAATCGTTTCTGATTGATTTGAAGCAACTCTAATCAGCGGGTGTGATGGGCGTTTTTGGTAACACTCAGGTTGGTCTCTGCTTTATTGAGACAATCGTATTTAGCAGAAGTAATAAAGGAATGGAATAAAAACGAGACATTCTTATTGTTTCCAGTTCTTTTGTGCCTGATAGAACAGATTAAAGGCAGACGTAACAAGAGAAGGCTTTGGACTATCCAAAGGCCTTTTGTTGGCTACGAAGAGAAAGCAGCTAGTGTTTAATGGTGGAAACACAGTGTGCCAGTCACTGCTCTGCCACTCTTCAGCTTTGTTGTGTAGGGTTTCCCTTCAGTTTTGGGAATACCACCAGTGTGAAAAAAAGTGGTGAAATAAACAAGCCACTGATGCGTCGTTTTAAAACTGGAGGTGTTGCTGTTTCTTCTTTCCCAATGGCAGCGAGAAGGAAGTCGAATTGCGTGAAGGAGGTGGAGAAATTGCAGGAGAAGAGAGAAAGGCGCCGGCTTCAGCAGCAGGAGCTCAGAGAGAAACGAGCTCAGGTGCAGCAGCGTTCAATCATTGTTTCCTGCAGACAAAAAGGACATTTCATGTGTAAAGCTTTTTGTTTTTTTTAATTCCTCATCTCCCATGTTGTTTTCCAGGAGGTGGATACCACCATCCCCAACTATGAGATCATGTACATGATCCGAGACTTCCGGGCCAGCCTGGATTACAGGCCCCTGACCACTGCTGATGTGGTGAGCAGAAGCCAGAGCTGCTGCTGCTTTTTTGTTTGAAATTTGCAGGTTGTCGATAATTCATTTAAAATCTTTATCTCTTCCTCTTTGTAGATCGAAGAGCACAGAATATGTGTTTGTGTGAGAAAACGTCCACTCAACAAAAAAGGTAAGGACGTATTTTAGAGCGAACCAGTCCATTTCTTCCACATTACCAACTCCAACTTTATTGGAGTTTGATCCAATAAAATCTGCAGACAGGACAACTACTAGTTGTCCACTCATAAAATCTTTATGGAAAAGAGGGAAGAAGAAGTCGCTGTGGTCAGATGAGACCAAAGTGCAACTTTTTCCCTTCCTGAATCCAAATTAAATCCATAGACTTAGCAACTGTGTTGGGATGTTCTCATTTTTAATATATATTTTTTTTGTGTGAAAACCATTATCATTTTATCAATTATTCCCTATTTTGTGTTAGTTCCAACAAAACACCCGTAGATGTGAGAATCTCTGATGGATGTTGATATTTCTGCAAGGGACCGTTCATGTTGCTGCTTTCTGCTGGCTTTCAGAGCTGACCATGAAGGATCTAGACGTGATCACCATCCCCAGTAAGGACGTGGTGATGGTTCATGAGCCCAAGCAGAAAGTAGACCTCACCCGCTACTTGGAGAACCAGACGTTCCGCTTTGACTACGCCTTTGACGACAGCTCCAGCAATGAGATGGTGTACAGGTTTGTGAAGAAGTGTGACGTCCAGCTCTTCGTGTGTTGTGTGTGTCCTAAAAGCGGCTCGTCTTCACTGATGTACACGACTTTGTCTTATCCTGAAGGTTTACTGCCAGACCTTTAGTGGAGACCATTTTTGAGCGGGGCATGGCCACCTGCTTTGCTTATGGTCAGACAGGCAGCGGTAAAACACACGTGAGTTTGAAACAGCGAGAGCTTGTTCGAAAATGAAACCTTTAGAAGAACTTGGATGGCATATTTAAGTGAGATTTGTTAAAATGTTTACCGTGTTGTAGACTATGGGAGGAGATTTCTCTGGGAAGAACCAAGACTGCTCTAAAGGAATTTACGCATTAGCAGGTAAACATGAGGCATCTTTAAGCACTCATTTTAATCTTTTAATAGATTAAACAAAACAAACTTGAATTGTTTTGACAAAGAACGGATTTAAATGTCGCGTTTCCTTTTGCGCAGCCCGGGATGTCTTCCAAATGCTGAAAAAAGTCAACTACAAGAAGTTGGATCTACAAGTTTATTCAACCTTTTTTGAAATCTACAGTGGAAAAGTAAGAGCTGTTTAACGCTTTGCTGGACCGTCCTCTGTCCTGCACTGCACAAAGCTGACTGTTGCGTTTGTTTCTCCAGGTGTTTGACCTCCTGAATCGTAAAGCTAAGCTGAGGGTTTTGGAGGACGGGAAGCAACAGGTGCAGGTGGTGGGGCTCCAAGAGAAGGAAGTCAAGTGCACAGAAGACGTCCTAAAACTTATTGAAGTGGGAAACAGCTGCAGGTAGAGCTGAGCTGTGTTGTTAGAGGTGGAGGCTGATGCATTATGGTCTGTTAAAGGCTCCTGCAGTAAATGCATACATACTCAGTTTACAACCACAAACCTCAATGTGTTTAAAGAGCAACATAATTCTGAAGTGGAAGAACTGTTTTAAGTAGTTTTTTTCAAGTAAAAATCTGAAAGTGTGGAGTCAATATGTATTCACACCACTTTACATTGATACGTTCAGAAGTTAATTGACTAGAGGTTGTAGGAGACGAGGAGTTAGAGCAGGGTTATGTGATAAAATGACACCCAAAGCTTTGTATCCACAGCTCTGTCCAACCCAACATCTGAAAATGAACAGAAAAAAAAACTATTGGGACATGGCTTTACACCTGAAAGATTAATCAGCGAAGCAGCCAATAGAAACTCTGGACATTGGAGAATCAGTTGGCAGGACGACTATAAGCTGTAAACTCTACAAATCTGGATTTTATGGAAGAGAAGACAAGAAGGCGGCCAGCACTGAAACGGCCATAAACCTGTAGATACTATTCCCACTGTGAAACATGGCAGTGGCAGTGAAAAACACACAGCAAAACACTTTTTAGAGTTTTTGAAAATTTAGCAAACTATGCTTTATTTGCTAACTTACGGTTATGCACCACTATACTGGTCTATCCCAATAAAATACATTGAGCTTCTTGGTTGTAACAAGCCTAACCTGAAACTTGAAGGGGCAACATTTCCTTGATCCTTTCTCGGTTTGTTTCCTAGCAGCTGATCTGATGATTATCCCTAAACTTTTCTTCCCGTTTCCTTCTAGAACATCTGGGCAGACGTCGGCCAACGCTCATTCATCGAGGAGCCACGCCGTATTCCAGATCATCCTTCGAAGGAAGGGGAAGATGCACGGGAAGTTCTCGCTCATCGACCTCGCAGGGAACGAGAGAGGCGCCGACACATCGAGTGCCGACCGGCAGACTCGTCTGGAGGGAGCCGAGATAAACAAAAGCCTGCTGGCCCTCAAGGTCCGTGGCCTGTGCGACCGTGATGCAGTCATGCGTGAAATGTGTTGAAAGGCTCATGCAGTTTTTTTTTCCCCGAACGGTATTCGTCTCGCCACATTTCTCCTCATCGTATTTGTTTTGTTTCAGGAGTGCATCCGAGCTCTTGGCCGTAACAAACCGCACACTCCTTTCAGAGCCAGTAAGCTCACCCAGGTTCTCAGAGACTCCTTCATCGGGGAGAACTCTCGCACATGCATGGTCAGCTCATCATCTGCAGAGGAAGTCTGTATCCATGTTGGCCGTTCTCTATAATCCCCGTTAATCTAAATGTACCCTATTGCCGCAGATTGCAACAATCTCTCCTGGAATGACGTCCTGTGAAAATACGCTCAACACACTGCGCTACGCCAACAGGTGGGGGGATTTTAGCCTGATTAGCACTTCTACCCTCTTTACATAGTCCAGACTGCCGGTGTGTTTTCTATGGTCAGTTTGATCTGCAACTCTCTCTCTTATTCTTCTTCTTTCCTGCTTTCTCTCCTTCCTTCCTTCTCGCCTCCCTCTGCTCCTTCGGGCGCCGCCACTCAGAGTGAAGGAGTTTGGGATTAGTCCGTCAGACATCCCCTTCTCCCAGGGCGGTCAGGGGAGTCGCCCTGACCACTCGCCCACCAATACCTTTGACTTTGATGACTTTGCTGCGACCTCTCCCAGCAGGTCAAATGCCGCACGCTCCTCCTCCCAATAAAATCACAACTCCTCATCTGTCGCTTCATCAACCCATCACTTTTTTTCCCCCCTTCCTTTGCGTTTGCACTTTCACTATTTCCAACCAGTGACTTCTGAACGTCATCACATCCATCTGGTCTTTTGGTTTTTGTTCAGTGTTGTCAGTAGTTGTGACATCTGCATGGCTTGCTGAAAACTGTGAAGTCGGAATGAAAACGTGGGTCAAAGCTTCACTGTTAGCCGTTGGTAATGCAGCCAGGATGAGCAATTTGTTTGAGCCAGTTCTCAGCAGGTAATCCCGCTCTCAGTCCTGATTAATTAACTGGGTACTTATCGGTCAGGGACATGGCAGTAATCCCTCATTACCTCCATGATTCCTATTTGGACTCTTATTAGCTTTCAAACTCTTGTTATGAAGACTGAGACTTTTTTATATATATCGTTGCATGGCTTTGCTGCTGTAATAATAAGCAAATAATAAATGCTTTCAACCCGTAATTACCTCCATAAACTACATGAAACAGAAGGTGACCTCAGAGTAGAATTGGACCTGATGAGTCGTCTGTTTTTACTCCACAGGGTGAAGGAGCTCACAGTTGACCCCAACCAGGTGATAGAGGGAGGAAGACCCAACATCCACGCCGTCAACCAGCTGGGCATTTTGGACGAGGAGTGGCTGAGCATCTCTCCGCAGAGAGACGACCTCAAACTGCTCTGTGAGCAGAATGTAAGTCCTGCAGGGAAGATCAGAGCGGCAGCAAAGACAATGCAAATTCTTTAGATTTCACTTATGAAACAAACTCGACATGTTTAGCTTCCAGACTGCCTGAGAAGTTGCACAAACATTTCTGAAAATGGAATTTCCTAAATTATTTCTTGTCACACCAAAAGGTCCTGCTGCACCTAAACTGTCATGTTTTTTTTCCATGTTGTCAGGTTGACCACAAACTCTAGTTTGATTTGGTTTGTTTTAGGTGATAAACCAACACAAAGTTGTATATATCTGTGAAAGGGAATGAAATTAGTTTTTGTTTTAAATGGGAGATGAAGGTTTTGAGGTTGAACTGCAAGGTTAGGTTCAGAAATATCTCCAGCTTTGGAAATTTCACAGAAAACTAAAAAGTAGCTAACGGGTCGGGGAGTTAGAAGTTTTAGCAAGCTGAGGTTTTCAGATTGAGCTTTGTTTAATTCAAACTGTCATCCAAAAAGAAAATAGTGGCCTTCAACCTAAACTTGACTGGCTGACACAGTAACCATGGGAAAACCTCACATCCGCCTGAACACAGCGAGACATGGTGGTGGCAGCATCATTCTGTGGTACAATGGAGTGTTTTAGATCAAAACAGACACATTATCCCAAGTCCAAACTAAAATCTCTGGCAATAAGTTGACAGTTACTGTCTGAACTGTTGCTGGTGGATAATCCTTGTCCAGTATGACTGAGAATGGGCAAATATTGAGACACAACAACCGCCCTCCGTTTAAAGCTCCGTCTCATGAAATCCCAATAAGATACTTTGTAGATTATGGTTGTAATCCAGCAAAATGGGAATAAGTTTAAGGGGAGTCGGTTTTATTTGTGATGACTAATTTTAATGTTTTTATATGTAGACGTTAATGATGCTTTAATGTTCCAGGAGGAAGAGGTTTCGCCGCAGCTCTTCACTTTCCATGAAGCCGTTTCCCAGTTGGTTGAGATGGAGGAGCAGGTTCTGGAGGACCACAGAGCGGTCTTCCAGGTGAAAACAAGAATAAACAATCTGATTCAGCTGATCATGTTTTGACTCCTCGCTTAAAAAACTCTCCTGAGACTGAGCTGTGTGTCTCTGCCTGGGGTCAGGAATCCATCCGGTGGCTGGAAGATGAGAAGGTGCTGCTGGAGATGACCGAGGAGGTGGACTACGACGTGGAGTCTTACGCCACACAGCTGGAGCAGATCCTCGACCAGAAAATAGATATCCTCACCGAGCTCAGAGGTGCGACTGCAGCATGAACACTTACACAGAAAAAAAAGAAAAAGCTGACTCGGGTTGTCTTCTTTTTCCCTCCTCTGAAAACAGATAAAGTGAAGTCATTCCGCTCTACACTCCAGGAGGAGGAGCAAGCCAGTAAGCAGATCAACCCCAAGAGACCACGAGCTCTTTAGAGGCAGAGGATGCTTAGGAGGCGTGTTCAGAAGCAGAACCACTAGATGTTTGGCACAACTCTGGCTGTCTCCAGCAGCTGTGACAACAAATAAAAGGACTATTTAACACAGCAACAGGCTCAATAAACTGTATTTGTTCTGATCTCTCCTAACAGGACTGACTCTGCTCTTACTCTGTTTAGATATTTCAGGAAGGGAATCGTTTTTCCTTCCATTTTAGATGTTTTTTTTTTGTTGTTTTTTTCATGAAGAATGTTTAATTTCCTTCTGTCTACTTAAATTATTTTTTTTTCTTTTATACTTCTTTATACTTTTAGCTAAATTCTTTTGACTGGATATATGAAGAGATTCTAATTGAACTCGTTAGTTTTAACACAAAACCAGCGTGTCTGGTTCTGGCTGACATGTCTGCATGCTGCGCTCTCTTCTAGCTTATCTATCCTCTGCTTAACAGTCCTTGGTTCACATTGTGACGTTGTGTTTCCTTGTAAGTGACATCTTCTGTTTTACTCTTGAGTTTTTAGCGGTTGAGGAGAAACCTGGAAGCTCTCGTTTGTCTTTGTTTCCTCTTGTTCCTCAGAGGTTTTTAACTGTAGCTTGCTTGGTTCTGTCTGTGCCATGTTGTCCTAATACGTGGCGACGACTGCCTCCGACATTTTCCACCCGTTTAACTGTGTTTACAAAAAGGAACGAAGAAGAACTGTTAATAAATGTATAGTGAAGACCACTGGTTCGTGCTTCTCAGAGTTTGCACTGGATGTAATGCTGGAGAGAGTTAGAAAGAAAAAAAAAAGTTTCATTTCATTTGAATGACTTTTCTGTGACATGTTCTCCAAATAAACTGAGCAACTTCCATTTTATTAAAACGGGCCCTCTGAACATGGTCTGTGCAGCACAACATCCTATTTGGTCTGGATACATTTTTATTATATTTTTGCCAAAGCTGCATGAGAAAATGAAACACATTTTATGGCAAATTATAATAAAAACACTTTTTTGCATTTAAACTCATTCGGGTGCCTGATTTCCAACTCTTTCAATTGAATTAATACTTTTACATGTCGACTTTTATTCTTGACTCTTTCGCCCCCTACTGTCCATTTTACGTATTCGCTGCCAAATATTTGGAAATACCATCTGTATGTTTTCTAGTTTAGGCAACTATTTACTAGGTGCGAATGTGGCTCAGTCTGAGAGATCTTTCAATTTGAAGGTTGTAGGTTTGAGTTCCCCCTCAACGGTACCCTTGAGCAAGGCACTTATAACTTACCTATCTGCATATGAATGTGTGTAGGTTTGACTGTGTGAAAGTAGCTGTAGTCTGAAGCATTTTAAAATCTGCCCTGTAGAAATATCTGCTGCAAACTCACATTGAATTTTTATTTATACTTTGAAATGGTCAAAATATCTACTTAAAATCTCCAGAAATGTGTCTAGCAAAGTATTTTTGAATAATCCAAATTTTTTTGTTTTTTTAATGACGGGATGATTAACGGGATAAAACTGTTTTAAACCTCGATTCTAATTTTGTTTTTTTAACATAAAAAATTATATTTTCTGTATTGTACTTTCACTTTTCTATATTTATCCAGATAATCGACACCAAGGAGCAAATCAAACTTCAGACTTAAGAACCTGTGTGTGTTTGATCCTTGTCTTCTTGAAAATAATACAACTCCTTGCATTTAATATTTTCTGGGAGCATAAAAAAACCCTAGATTATTTAAAAAAATGATGGGTGCAGTTTGTATTTTAAAAACTTCACACTGAGGAAAATGAGGAAGATGATGCTTGTGGTTTCCATAACCCTCTACAAATTGTAATCAGCCAAACACTCGCACACTTCCTTCAAAATAACATCGATCTGACAAAAAGGAACCTATACATCCTTATACACGATTTTAATGGTGCTCAATATGAGCTGTTTGACTACATTATGTTTTTATCCAAACATTCACAATTCATTCCTCAACTGCCATGAGGTTGGATCAGTCAGACTATTTCCATCTCCATTCATAGTTCTGTCTCAGCTCTTTATGAAAAGTGGATTCCTGCAGAGTTGAACGCGTGCAGCAGCCTGAGGATAAAAACAACAGAATTTAAAGGTGAATCTTGGATCATGTACCTAAAAGAAAAATCCAGTGCCGATTTGGATCATGCAGCTTACACCATGAAGTCATCGATATCCATGGACCTGGCCCTCTTCTCGTTGAAATCCGCCTCCTGCAGAATGCTCTCGATCTTCTTGCTGATGCTGAAGTCAGCTGGGACTTCCTGTTAAGATGGAGGAAAGAGTTTTGAACCGGGTAAATGAATGAAACCAGATAATCTTTACTCGTTTTTTTTTTTTTTTTTACTCACCATGTTGTGTAATGAGCAGTGGATTCTGTAGTTCTTCTCTAGCAGCTGTTCCACTGCGGTAGACCTGGTAAATGAAAACACCTGTTAGATCCTCCGCTTCGGCCGACCAGCTCAAGTTTTCTGATTAAAGCAGGTTGTCACTCACTTAAAAGCTGCACTGAGGGTTTTGTTCTTCCGTATGAAGGCGATTCTCACCAGACCGTCCCACTCCTGTTACATTCAGAAGAAATGGTTGCATTTATCACCAAATGGGTTTTTTTCTTAAGGACCAACCAGAGGCAGCAGGAGCTCACCTGGAAATTAACAGGAGGAGGAGGATTTTTCGGCTCAATCCTGACGACACTCGACTCAACTTTCGGCGGAGGACGGAAGTTATTTTTCCCCACCTGGGAGGATCGACAGATTCTTCCAACATTGCATACATTGCATAACTGAAAAGCGTCGCCGTTGATCTGGAGTTTCCTAGCTGACCTTCATGAGGTGATCCACACGCGCCAGCAGCTGTGTGTTGATGGACAGCCTGCAGTACAGCTTGTCTCCAGGTTGGGCAACCAGTCGCATCGCAAACTCTCTCTGGAACATCAGAACAGCACATCTGCACAAAACAACACGAAGAGGAACCTCAACACTCGCCGTGGAGAAGACGGCTGCATCTCAGCGAGCTTCCAGTCACCTGAAGAACGGTCGGTGAAGCAGCAGCTTGAAGACGAATGGTGAAGAAATCTGCACAAGCGAGTAACAAAAGTTACACTGAGATAAGAATAAGGAAATCTGGGTCATAAGCAGGAAATAAAGTGTTTACCTGATAAGGCAAGTTAGCGACACAAACATCGAAGAAAGGGAGATCTGTTTTTAAGACGTCACCGACTAATATCTGAAGTTTGTTCTGCAAAGGCCTGTCGAAAGAAAAAGCTTCACAATGTCTCATAATGGTCATGAATCTGATGATTTCTACTCTACACAGAGTAGACTTCAGCACAGACTGCTGTCCTCACTCACGTGCACTGCACTCTTTTCTGGAGTTCAGCCACCAGTCTGCAGTCCAACTCACAGGCCACCACCTGCACAAGGAGAAAATCAGAGTAGGAATTTTATGGGTAAGATGACAAACACAGAATCACAACTTAAAACCTTTTGCATGTCGATGAAATTGAGTGTATAGCTAATAGTTCCACTATTAGCTCACACCTGAGCTCTCCTTAAAGGCTTAAAAATGTTGTGTAGTGGGTCAGTAACTTTGCAGATGTGAAATACATTGGATGATGAACTGGAAAGTATTATGTGAGATGTTTTCTGAACTAACTCTGCTTTAAACTTCTCCACGACTTTCTACTTGACCCGTCTGCTGTGTTCCTCTGTCTTCTTTATGTCGTTTGTTCACTAATACTCTCCAACAAACCTCAGAGGCCTTCACAGAACAGCTGGATTTATGCCGAGGTTAAATCTAGATTTTAAAGTCTGGAATCGGCATCGACAGCAAAAGCTTTACAGAACTAAAAACAAACAAACATACTTTTAGTTGTGTATACAGCACATAAACGTGCACTACTGTATTTGATATCTGATTAATTTTACACATTCTTCCTCGGAACGCAGTGGGGAAAAAACTCCAGATGCTCACCTTCTTTGCTTTTTCCAGCAGTTTCACCGTCATGTTACCCGTACCGGGTCCAACTTCCAGAACCACATCCGTTGGCCTGAGAGCAGCCTGAAAAATAAGCTACATCATAAATCACCTCCAATCAATTACAAAAGAAGCATGTTTATGAAGACAGTTGAGTAGATCCATTTGCTTTAGGCTCAAACACTGGGATAGGGACACAGTGCTACTAATTTTAGTCGCTGTCAAAAATCAGAATAATCTCATGGTTGAATAATGTACAGGCATGTATGTCTAAAAAATAATTCAAATATTGTGAAAATTGACAAATATTTCCTGGCAAATGGTTACATTGACTGTGGACTTCAGAAAACACAGTGGACAAACACCAGGAGATGACATGGCACCCCGAACCATCACCGACCACAGAAACATCACACTGGATTTCAACCAGCATTATGTCCCTCTCAACTCTTCCTCCAGACGGCAAACTTTATATTCAACTAAACATAAGACTTTAGACGACTGAACAATTGTCCAGTTCTATTTCTTTTTAGCCCAACTAAGACACTAGTAGCCGATTTGTTGTGCTTAGTGGCCCTTGATGCGCCGACTCCAGTCTTAGCAGACTTCTTGTGAAGATCCTTTAAACTCTGGGATGGATTTAAAGCTTCTTTTGGTCAGTCGTTTTTGACAAGGTGAAGTCAGACAAAGTGGGGCATCAAGGAAATCATAAACTGACTTTCAATATGTCCTAATATACCTGAATTCACACAAGTATGCTTTTATATGTCAGTTTTTAATATCCATTGTCAGCCTAAGTTTTGCCTTAAATATTCAGATTTAGACAGACCTGTGGCTTCAATTCATTTTGCTCAGCAGCTAAAACACCCAACAGTAGAAGTGTGTAGTTTCCTTCCACCAGGCTGCTGTGACACTCGTACCTTCTCAATTATCCCATTGACGATCAACGGATTCTTCAAGATGTGCTGACCAATGCCAGTGTTGAACATGATCCCTGCAACAGACACCAAATATTTATTTCCATGTGGGCTCATTAAGGACTCATCTGCCACACCAGGGTGTTTACACTATTACTGACTCAAATTTTCAGAGGTCCCAGTCAGTTTTAAGGTGACTGATAGATGGATATCAGGATGCACGCACAGACTGACAGACAAATGAAGGGAAGGACAAACTGCCCATTGGATGGATGATGTGTGAATAGAGGGATTGATAGATGGACAGAAAGACTATTACACATACAGATGGACAGAAAACTTAACGGACCCAAGGATGGACAGGTGGACAGATTAAAGGAAGTTTAATAGATGGACACACTTAGAGAATGTAGGACAAAATAAAAGATGCTCAAACATCCATGTGTATCTGGTTTGAGCAATTTAACTTCAGTACTTCGCAATGAGAAGTCTGAGCTTTAAAACTGTCAAATGACAAACTTCTGGTGATTAGATGTGACTGAGAGACCTCACAACATGACTGAACCCCTAAACGAAAAACTCGGCATCCCTAAAAACATTAGGTAACATTTCAGTTCATTTGGGCATTCATTGTGATCGTGTAAATATCTCAATTAAAGTTCTAGAAAGGAACCACCATGCCATATGTTGGTGTCCTTCAATAAATGGACACAAATCCGTCCGTACTGACATAACCTCACTGCTGCCTCAACAGCTGACAGTGTTTGCTAACATGCAAAAGCTAATAAGCTACAGCTCGGACAAACCTACCTTGGCTTTTAACATCTTGGTGCTGCCTGCTCTTCTTCTCCGCTTTAACCTTCGGCATTTCCTTCTTTAATTCTATTCAAAGAGCTTTAAAAATGTCTCCTGTGTGCTTTTTCCTTTTTAATTTCTAAATACTGAGTGAATTTAAACACCACTCAGGCCACACGTGTCTTCCTTTCTTCTTCTTCAATAACAGAATAGCTAAAAGTCCCGGAGCTCCTTGCTGCCCTCTAGTGGGAGCTAAAAGTCCAGGAGCTCCTTGCTGCCCTCTAGTGGGAGCTAGTGTACACTGTTTAAAAAAAGAGGAAACCAAATGGGGTTTGACACATTTTTATTAAATAACACAATACTAAAAACATATAACTGAGATAAATTAATGTTTTTGCTAGTCAGAGATAGGAAGGTCCTCCAACGTCATTACAATTTCACGAAGGTTTGGCTCATCCAGCCAGTTAACTTTACACGCCAACAGGATGCCCTGAGGAGAGAAAGAAACAGATTTATAAACTAGATATTAATGTTACTAATGAGCTGTTCAGTGATTTTTGTGTGTGTGTAACTTACCCTGAGGACATTCTGTGCCATTATGGTCATCTTCTTATAAATCTCCAAGTTTTCTTGGCCTTTCTCCAGCACCGCTTTGTACTTTTCTGAGTCTGGATGCTCTGTCTTGGACAATAACTCCTGCGTCTCTTTCATTTTTTCATGTGTGAGTCGTTTAATCTCTAAACACACACAAACACACATACATACACAAATGCAATTTAAAGTAAGCTATCAGCAACATGAATAAAACCTGCCAGAGAACTCCTGACAATTTTCTTTTCTAAGACTCAAATCTCTAAACTTTTGGATAAAATTTTAAGTCATTGGTAATGATGCAAAACTTAAAATGAACCTCTTACATGGGTACAATGCTGCAAATAATTGAACTTGTGAAAAACCATCCATCCAGATGGACAAACATAAAAATAAACAGATGACTGAATAAACAAAAATAATAAATGATGGATGAATGAATGGATGGATTGATGAATGCCACAACATACCCAGTCTCTCCTTCTGTATTTCTGTAATTTCATCTTGCAGATTTCTGGTCTCCTATTGAAAAGCATAAAAAGCTGATATAAAATTTATTTTTTCAGGAAGTCTTTGCCACCAAACTGCTATGAAATAAGCCAGAACTTACTATCTGAAGCTGTTTTATCTGCGAACACAGAGCCATGCAGCGAGCACTCACAGCCTTCAGGTCTCTGAGAAAAGCAGATGTTTGTTACAAACAAAAACATCTGGGAAAAAAACAAAACAGTAGCGATTTCGTCAAGTTATGAAGGTACTTACGTTGCATCTGGATCCGTCTGCTTCATTTTTTCTCCTATAGCGTTCCACATCTGTATTCTGAGGAACAAACGAAAACAAATCATCTTCAGAGGTTTGCTACAATTTAAAGTTGAACGCTGGTAGATTAGCCTCACCTGTGCAGAGCCAGGGTGCTGTTGAAATGGACCATCTTCACACGTTCAAGCTCCGAGACGCAGTCTGGCCTGAAATGTTGGCAGTTTTTAGTTTCCTCCTAATGTTGCATCTGATTTAACTTCTAGATCCAAATAAAAGAGGCTTTTTTAAAATACTCACAGCTCTCTTTCTGCCTGAGATGTGCTGCAGGGCTGCTTACTTTTTCCTACAATGGTAAGCTTCAGATCAGCTCTTTGTGAACTTGATAACATAGCAATTCAATAACACAGTAACATGTCTCGTCGTATACCTGCGTTGAGCTGCACAGTCATTTCAAAACACTGGTTCACCATCTGCTGCTTGATTCTGAAATTATTAGAAAAGATCAGCAAGGTTTGAATTGAGTAAAATTTTTAAATATTAGGTAAGAAGAGGATACGAACCTCAGCATGTCTGCTGGTGAGGTGTCATCTTGTGCAGGGTAATCCTCAGCAGCCGGACCCTCATTCTGCCCCACAGTCTCCACCGTCTCATCTAAGCTGCTGTTGTCCATGTGCGGGATGTCAAACCAGCACCAACCCCAAAGACTGATTTAAAAAAAAATTCACCTGGATTTAAATCAGAGAATGGATTTTAAATACATTTCTAGTAGAACCTGCTAGTAAACTACAAACCAGGTTGTAAAATAATGTTGCAAATGCTGTGGGCAAATCTGTCAATGCAGAAACAGTTTCCCAGACACAAACCTCAACCAAGACCAACTCAGTCTGCACACTGTAAAACATTTGAGCCGCACTTAGTTGTGTCTACTGTCTTCCACTCTTTAAGTCACGTAAATTTAGCGAGTTTTAGATTTTGAACCTAAATGTGTGAGCTTGAGAAAGATAAACTTGTAAGATTAAGTTGTGTTAACTTTTTATTAATTTTGTCAAAGAGTGGAATAAACTAGAGTTTTTAGGATGGCACTTAAAAATATTGAAAGAACAAGAAAAGGAGTGGGAACTATTTACCAGAGTGCTTAGCTGCATGATTTATATCCTGTGTTGCACCGTGAGATTGAACTACATTACATCGATATGATTCTTGTGTGAATTAAGGTATATTTTAATGCAACTGAGTTTGCAGAGCTTGAGGATAATGTCCTGTTCCAGTTTATTTGCAAAGAACTAATACAAATCTTTTAAAAATTGTCCTGTTCACACTAAATGTTTTACAGCGTACAGAAAGCTAATCTACAAAATCTATTTTACACACAATTTACCATTGGTTAACAAGTAGGGTTGGAGCTACGTATGTTACTAATATCCCTTAAATAACAGACTAGTACATCATGAAATGTTTGCATGTAAAAATCCTCCAGAATTTTTCTGTTAGACATAAAAATGGGGAACTATTCCCCGATATGTGAATATGACACCATCATTATTACGATTAACTATTGTTATTTTAGCTTAACTATCTCACCTTAAGTTTACAAGTATCCCGAGTTGACGTTCGGCTTCACAATATGCCAAGGAATTAATAAGGTTTTACTGAAGTTATTTTAAGAATTTAATTACATAAAATTAAAAACCGCTTTTAGCGAGTGCCTGTTAGTTATGAATAGTTTATCTTGGTTACTAATGCAGCTCTTGTCTGTCATAAATTCGCAGTTAGTGCGTCGCGGATTCTGTTTGCATGATGTCCCCTTCAAGGTCCGTCGGACGTATGAACAATTCAACACTTTAACTATATCCTCAAACAATTTCTGCCCCGAGTCTTTCTTCTGTGTTCAGGATTGTAACATCATTCGTTTTATTTGCAATAATGCAAACATTTCGGAGGTCTCCTTTTTCATATTTGTTACTTAATTCTAAAATTCCCGTGGTCATTTAAAGTAGCTTGCTGTTTGAATCCCGCCAGGAAGTGAGTGTTGTTTTGTTTCTAATAAGTCTCGAGCAAATCCTAGAGCGCCCTCTCCAGGCTATCTAGGACAGAGTACAGATTTCCTCATCTCCACACTCAAAACACTTCATCACACATAAGCTGGCATAATCCATATAATAACCCTCTCCGTGTTTAACACGGAAAGAGATATCTAACAACTGAGTTGGTGAATCCATGTACATAAGCACTTGAACGTGTTTAAGTTTGGAATCCCTGCAACCCAAACTGACAGTCCTGAACCCGCGTCATATGAAAAGCGAATGCAATATTTCTGTGGCCCACTTTGTCTCCAACTGCCAGCAGCACCTGCTCCACAGAGGTATTCAGCTGTGGCACCACTCTCATTCTGTGTCCCAACCACAGGGACGGCGTCCCTAAGGACGTCATCCCTGCAGAGAAAAACACAACCAGTAACAAACAAACACTGTTATTTAACCCAAACCACCAAAAAATACAAATCTCTAACAATTTAAACATCAAAAGGAACATAAATAAGAGAAAGAAAATGCCCTGAGAGATAAAAAGCAGTTTTATCTCTTGGTTCGCTCACCACACACTCCAACACCAAATCCCAGCATGCAGTGCAATAAAAAGATAGAAAGAAAGAAAAAGAAAGCCTTTAAATGTAGACCACACTGTTTAGATTAAAAAAATAAAATGGAGGATCATTTGTCCCTCTACTTCACACTAATACACCTCTTTGTATTAGTCTATCACATAAAACATCACTAAAATACATAGAGGTTTGAAACTGGAACATGACAAAATGTAAAAGATGAAGAAGAAAAAATACAAAACATAAAACAATGTCAGAATTGAAGGCTGGAGAGATAAGAACACGAGTTGTAAAATTAACCCAAATCTAGGGTTAATGTTTCTATCTTTTTGACATAGAAACATTTTCATATAGTTCAAAGAAATGATGTTAACATGACTACATAAAATAGCTGCACCAGTTGGTAGCACTGTTGCCTTGCAGCAAGAAGGTCTGGGGTTCACTTCCATCTTTTTACATGGAGTTGGCATGTTCTCCGGCGCATGCATGGGTTCTGTCCTGTCCGTCTCTGTGTTGCCCTGCAATGGACTGGCGACCTGTCCAGGGTGACCCCGCCTCTCGCCCGATGACAACTGGAGATAGGCACCAGTGCCACTCCCAACCCCAATAGAATAAAGGTGTAAGAAAGTGGATGGATACATAAAATATCCATCCACTTTTTTTGCATTGTATAACAATATCTTTAAAATGTTACAACGACTTGTAACTTCATCACTTTTTTAATGCTGAGTGATAGAATTACTACAGATTGAACTCTTGGGTGTCGAAAAATGAAACAAATATACAGGACAGCTACATGGTTTAAAAAGTTTGACATATAAAGGTCGCTCTAGTCTCTGCTTAAGGTTTCAGAAAATTACTGTCTGCTGGTGTTGCTACTTTATTTATTGTTGCCGATGCTTCTTCAGATGTTAAAAATAGATGCTGATTCAGGAGGAGTGAATGCTGCAGGTCAGTGACTCGACACAAAACTTGATGGAAAACTTTTTAGCCTTTTCAATAAAAAGCTGAACTGACTGCATATTTTACTAGCTAAGATTAAAATGGATTGTATGTGATTGACTTTATGCATGATTAGGTTGAACTGACTATATATTTCTACAGATTAATAGACTTTCTTTCCTGCTAAGTGCTTTAAGAGGACATTTGATGCAAATGGGTGCCATATAAATAAAGTGAACGTTAATGTTCACAGCTTAACCAAAGGTTTCTGCCTCTTTCAATTGGTGCTGAAATTATACTTGTAGGATGCATAAACCAGTAGCCTATGGATTCCATTTCATCAATAATCCACTAACATTTGATGGATGATATATCTTTATAATCATGATTAGGAGGATTAAGTTGGAACATATTTACCTTAAGGTTGTAAGTAATTTGATTAAACCTGCTCATCTTTTTTGTGGCTTAGTCAATAAGGGCAAGCTGCAAACATTCTGAAAGTTTCACCACTGTTTCATGTTCTCTCCATTTGTGGATAATTGATTGTGGTTCCACAAAGCGTTAAGGCCTTAGAATAGATTTGTAGCCCTTTCCAAAATAGATTTTAAATACATTTTGTTATCTTTTCTTAGATCATTGCATGCATTTTTTAGATACTTTAGCCAACTTCATACTCTCAGTATTATTGATATTAGTGTCTATAGATGTTACACAGTAATGAAGTCTAAGGGTCAATTCTTGTTAATAAGAATGCAGAAAAAGAGAAAGCTTAACAAATAGTAAACAACAGTTTTTTTATATATATAAATTATTATTAATTAATGTTTTTATTTTATTTCTTTGGAGAGTAACTGAAGAACTCTCACTTAATGTTTTATGACTCACAGTCTAGTTCCGACCCCAGTTAGGGAATATGATCTGCAAATCCGACACAGGACGTCAGCGCGTCTACGTGCACTGGATACGTCGAGTTTCCATTGTTGCGTTCAAATGCTTCCTATAGAAACCGTCTTTAATTTTAAGACGTACACTGTCACTCAGATTTTTTGACTATAGCAACATAAATAGAACAGATGTATTTTAATTTTATTTTTATAAGAAATCGATAAAAAAACTACTAAAGTCTGGCTTGGTATTGTATATGAACGAGCATTTTTTTTAAAAGTCAGTCGTCCATTTCTGAGAGCACTTTAATGCAGCATCATTCAGTGCAAATAATGAGGAATAACTCGGACTTGCTGTCAGTTTGGAGAAGATGCTGGCCTTTCTGACAACGCGGTTTGGCAGACGCATCCATCCTGCTCATGCATGTCCTCGGCGTGGTGTTTTTGAACGATGTGTCCTTCTGTTTCAGCTCCCCGCTGGTGCTTTTTGATAAGAAGGGAGGTCTGGAGCCGAGGGACTGAGGATAACGGGACGCAGCTCGGAGGCTGCGGCGGCTTTAACGCTGGACTGGTGGTAAACACAAATACACTGCCGCCTGTTGTTGCTGCGTGTCCGTGTCTGGAGCTAAAAACAAGGCTAGCGGCCGCAGGAGGGTGAAATAGACAGGAAGACATCCGAGTGAGAGGCAGGTGGGCCAGAGATGGGAAACGACACCGCACTGCTCCAAATCCATCCGCCCAAACGAAGGAGGGTCGCCCCGCAGGAAAACAACTATCCCCGGAGAGAAACGGTTAATTTTGTTTCAACATTGTAATGCTCCCCGTTTGACTGCGCTCCGGGTTTTCCGCAGTGTCTGGAAGTCTGCTTTTAATTACTTGGCAGAAATGTCCTTCACTATGGAGGATAATTTAGAGTCGGGATGGGTAGCAGTCCGCCCCAATGCGTTTGAGGAAAAGAAGAAGCACAAATTTGTTTTTATCGTCGCCTGGAATGAGGTGGAGGGGAAATTTGCCATTACGTGTCACGATAGGACGGTTCAGAGGAGAAGCTTAGGCAGGGATCCTCTGGCGGAACCGACCAGCCTGGATGGGAGCAAAACAAGATGGCCTGAAAGTCCCACCAGGGATAAAGTGTCTCGGAGTCCAAGTAAAGGATGCAACCCTAAAACCAAGTCCGTCATAGTGACAAAACCGAGTCCAGTCAGGATTCAGACGGATGCAGAGCTACTGGGAGAGGACGAGCTGTCCCCTTCACTGGACTCTCTGGAGCTGGAGGAGCTGGACAGCCTGAGCAGAGAGGACTGCAGCTGGGCAGGACTCTTCTCCTTCCAGGACCTGCGGGCGATCCACCTGCAGCTCTGCTCCGTCAACTCCGTCCTGGAGCCCTGCCTGCCGGAGTTCCCGGAGGAGCCAGCCGGGATGTGGACGGTCCTGTTCGGCCCGCCGGGCGTGTCCGAGAGCGAAATGGACGAGCTGTGCCGCGGCTTACAGGTGTACCTCGGCCACGCGCTCGATACGTGCGGATGGAAGATCCTGTCGCAGGTTCTGTTCACGGAGAACGACGACCCAGATGAGTACTATGAGAGTCTGAGCGAGCTGAGGCAGTCCGGATATGAAGAGGCTGTCAACCGGGCAACGAAACATCTGCAGGAGGTGAAAAAGTGTTTTTACTCTAAATCTAACTGTGACACATTTTATTTACATGACCAAATCAAC